>JACTTY020000077.1:1800000-2077501 GCA_014595695.2 Epargyreus clarus clarus
ATCCATTTTGAACGATTTAATACTTTTGCTGCCTACGAAATGTTTTTCTGCTCTATTAGCTATGTCTTTTGCCTTTTCTGGATCAATACTTTCAACAGCGGCTTTTTCATCGGCCTTTAGATCTTGCGGTGCTTTAAGAGTTGGACAGTCTTCTATTTCAGATTCGGAATCTGCATATCTAATGTGGCTGAAGTTTTTCGTTTTGGTTTAAATGCCTCTCGGTCATGCGCTAGTGATCCCAAATTAGCAGAAGAATTTTTCTTCGATTCATTTAAGTACAATGTGGAAGATTTTCGTGACCGATTTTCTAATAAATTAGTCATGGACGGTTTTTTCGAATTCAAACGAGAAGTTCGAGTAGATCCATCTCTCGAAGACATCTTGCTTTTTGATTGCCTTGACTGGCTGAAGTAGCCATCGTTTGCCCGTAACATCATAGGAATTCCTGGGTCAGTTATTCATATCCGGGATTTTCAGGATCATCCTCATTATAAAGGTATTGACTTGAAAATACGCTAAGGTTTTTTAACTATTACTAAAATATCCACTTTCATTGCCTCTTTTTGTCATTTATTAAATGTAAGTTAGGCTTAACAGGAGTCAATAATTTATCTTCATAATTTTTTTCTTCGTCTTTTGTCACTGATTTAGAATGCCATTCCACTGGTTGCAAAAGTAGTGCACATGCTATGGCATGTAGAGAAAATCCACTTAAAATAAGAATAGCACCCGTCTCTCCGAAAACTGCGAACAATCCTGTGATAACATGAGGCCACATAATGGGTCCAAGTCCTGTCGTTGTCCACGAAAGACCGGTTGCCAGTCTTCTTCTATTTTTCCAATATGTGTTGAGTGCCAGAGCATTTGCAGAACTGCTGATTCCATAGCCAGCACCTTATAACAAAATATATAAAAATTAAAAATATATTTAATGTCTCAGTATATATTATTGTAGTTCATTCATAAATTTTATGTGTACCTACCATACAGCACTGAGAACGCTATTAGATAAGTAGGAAAATTATATGAAAAAGTGGTTAGCATTAAGGATATAAAAACCACGATTGCCCCCGTCAATGAAACTTGACGGTAGCTAAACGTCTTAAATACTGGGCCATTTGCTAATCCTGAAAAAAAGTAAAAATAATAAGTACATTTGATTCGGTTTATGATTATTTATGGCATCGATTTGGTTGAATAGTAATTTAAGATTTTTTGAAATAGCGTTGATTTGCGATTTTATAAGTGGTGACTAAAAGCTTCCCATGCGTGGTCAAATAATTTTTAGGGGTTAATAGATTTTTTATGTCAATATTTTTTTCTCTTAGATATAATATCTGCATGCATATTCCATTTTGTTCGATAGAGCCGTATTACATTCGCCTAATTCATAGGCTTAATTGTATTTTGTTCGTTTTTTTTAGTTCTGGTGCAGTGCACCCACAGTCAGATACGTCAAAAGTCCCAAAAACACCACCCAAGAAACTGCTAGAAACCCCGACACCAGGTGAATACCACTACCAAGTGCTAGCTGTCTAAAATTTCGGCGTTTTCCAGCCTAGTATGGGATCCATATCCCCCAATTAAGTCAATAGTTACATTGTCCTGTGGGGTATTGAGGAGTTACCATGCGAGCGCGTCACGCACCGACGCAAGAGGTCATCGCTGCATTCACGTTTATGATGGTCGTGGTCTCCGAACTGGAGACACCCAGACGAGTGAACTTGTCCCGGAAGAGTAGACCAAACTGCTGCAGTAAAGGTAATGTTGACAGCTGAAAAGGATACATTTCCAGAGATGAGGAAAAAAAATTTTTACGAAGAAATCTTCAATGCATTTTAATGGTAAAAGTAGTATTGGGTTAATCTCCTTAAAATGAAACGAAACTAAAATAAAATTACAGGTTTGTATAATAAAACTACATCTTAAGGTTTCCGCAATCTTTAAAGTTCATACGAGAACACATCAGCGTAATCTCGTCTCTGTGCAGATTTAATGTAGACATAAAACGTGTAGCTACAACAGTATTGCGACCGAAATGAAAATACTAACATTTCATGTGATTTTATTCACTAGTTATGAATGAATACTGTTCTCAATGAGACGCTATGGTACATTACGCAGACACACTTCTATTTATGTATTTTGTCAATTATGTTTCATTATTACTTGGTTCCGACAGATTTCGACTTAAGAGCTTAAAATTTAATGTCTCTAGCATAGATTTTTTTAAAACACGAAATGCTGAGTATATTTACGGTAAAATATCCATTTGAGGTATATCAACTTTACATTTGTTTAAACGATTCGTCTGTGAAAATAGGTCTAGTAGTTTTCTAGGTAAGAACAAACTTATAATTTTTACCTATTTTAGTATTAAATATTTTGGATGTAGCCATATTATGTTCGGCGAATAACTAAATGAAATTATCTGAAATAATTGGTTATAGTCGTATGCACAGTAATTTTCTAATCATAGAGACATCCTAAAAATAATTCACTTTTTAAGATACTAAATACCCGATTTATTAGTTTATTTGGATTAACTATTTACTTAGACATTACATATATAAGATTTTTTATTTCAAACACTTGCAATATTAGAAAGATACTTACATTTGAAAAACCAGCAGCGAATATAATCATCCAACCCCATCCTCCGTCCGGCGGTATGAAGTCCCCATCTTTTTTCAGCTTTGAATTCAACTTTGACTTAACCATTTTCTGAAATGATGTACAGAATAAACTATGAGTATAATTTACTTCGATGGCACTCTTGACACGGAAGTTGTCAGTATGAGTGGTCTGGAGCAACTAATAACTCACAACTAGTCACAACACACTTCAAATGCGTTACGAATTAAACTGATAAGTTTTATAAGTGCACGTATTCATATTGAGGCAAATATAATCTATGCAAATATAAAAGATCTTTTAACGAGATTGAGTACGCAGAAGTATATGTCGAACGTTTATAACAATTGTCGTTGTAGAAGCGATGATTAATAAAGGAATAGAACTGAGTAGGTACGTATACATATACGTATTAAACTAAGCATTGAATGCGCTTACGTTTGCGCGTTCTTATCAGTGCAAGCATTATCCATCGATTATTGTAGTTTTATTGCTATTAAAACGCTCTATACTCACGGTTCATAACACAACATGAAAAAACTCACTATTTTCAAATTATTCTAAGAAATCATTTGAATTTTCGACAATATTTTTGTCTTTAGTGACGTTTACAACAATTTGTTTTTCGGAGCTCATAAGAACGGTTGCATTCTAACGTTACCGAATTGTGTCTACCAAAACGGGCTAGTCACATTATCGTTTTATCATATCGAACAATAATAAACGCCCTTTTAATCACCCGCCGGCGACGTGATGTCTCAATCTAGTCGCACGGGTAACACAATAGTGATAGCATAGTTGTGATAACCTGCATTCATGTGAAATGGGGTCATCATAGTTCCTCCTATTTAATTAAAACAGCGATAGACTAATAGCCCATTTATTATCAATAACAGTTATATTATATTAGTTATGTTAATGATCTGCTGGGCCAAGCCTCAAAAGTATTTTCATTGGATTAGTGATTAGTATAAGTCTACATTTGAAGCCTAAGGACTTTATTTGCAAAACTAATGCGCAAGGCCATGTTATCATTATAAAGCAATGTTTCCATTGTGACTCATTTTATAAAGGTACTTAGATACTGTATTGTGCTGAAGTAATGAGTAAATATCACCTAAATGATTAAGAATATGATTATAAAGTATGTTGGGATTATGATGAACGCAATTGTTATTATGTTGATGTCTAACGTGCCTATTTACTTACCTAAATGTAATTATTTGAACTTCGAACGAGGAAATCTGTAATAAACATTTTATGAGTGAACAAAAGTATAAAAATACAAGAACAACTCTTACCTGAGATTATTTATTATTAACGTGTACGTGTGATGCTGTATTCTAATTCATTATGGTGCCTATACACCTACAAAGATCAGATGAATCGCTCGCCAACCGAGGCGTGATGCCGCGAAATGAAACAAATAACAACTAAAGTTTGAATTAAATTCACTTCTACAAATACGGAAATCAGATCATAAATGTATATGACATGTACCATTTAGCCCAATGCGTTTTATCGTATTTTATAGCGTTACATAAAATGTGAAGTTCCTATATCAAAATAATTACATATAAAGTGCGAAGTTATCAAGACAAATTGCCGCTGTAAATACCGCATAATAATATAAGGGTATGCGGCTACCAGTTGTCACGTGTACACAATGAATATAAAGTAAAAATAATAAAGAAAATTACTTCAAGAATCGATTTTCATGAAGTTATATACGTATTATACCTGTCATAGAATACCATGGAAAGTTTCTCGTGAGTAAGGCTGTGTTTAAAGCAAACGTGTTGTGATCGACTGTGAGCAAGCGTTACATTGTTTCCTTCTTTTACATAAAATCGAGTTTTGTTCACACAAAGCCAATACGCCACTGCATTACACGTAGTCAGTCACAGTTGTATTGCTAGCACAGACTGAGACTCTGTGTAAGCCCACACTTGGCGGGCAACAAATTTGATTTGAACGTAGCCTAAATAATCAGGTGTAGGTAATATGAGATTTTTAAAACATTGGAACAAATTGTTTTGTCTAAATCAGCAGGAAACATTTAAATTGTCTGCCAAGCATTGTTCTGTAAGTCACAACATAATGTGTAAATATAGGTGCATGTAATTAATTCAAATGTCCACCACTGTCATTGTGATGTAAACAACGTGCATAAAAAGTAAACACGTTTTCTTGATGATTTTGAGTAGGTACAATTGTACCTATATTCAAGTTTCTAACGGAATAATTTTCCTTCCAGGTTTGATTTTTTTAAAATATAGGAGTGGCGCATGCTGTCCACCTACTGGTAAGTGGCTACTGACGCTCAAGGATATCTGTAATCAACCCCAGATATTATTAAATTCCTGACTGAAGCCAGCCAGAGATGCACTCTTATCCCTGAGGATTAGGCTGGAATGCCTCGGAAAAGTACGTCCCCTTCGCACACCGTTCAAACCAGAACACAGGAGCGCTTAACACTGCTGTTATTAGGTAGGGTGTGGCGGTGGTGCCGCCGGAGTCGAACCACAAAGAGTTCTACCACCTGTATCAGATACCAGAATACCTGATTATCTCATATTTTTAGGTATCTATATACGATTTAAGTAGTTAGTAATATATATAAATACTTATTATAATTTATTGAACCTATTTCTAGTGAAATCATATATTATTTTTATTTATAATCTGAATCATAAAAGATTAGAATCTAACTGGCGTTATGTAATCATAAAAGTATGGACAACGGGTTCATTTAATTTTATTATATACCCACGTGGTTATGTGTTATGTGTTTATAAAATATTTTTCGGTAGATTACAGTATGTATAGGTAAAGCAGTGATAGCCTAGTGGTTAAGGAACTCAGCCGCTCGTTCGAGGGGTCCGAGGTTCAAATCCCAGTCACCTCTGGTTTTCCAAAATTATGTGTGTATTAGAAATTAATTATCACTTGCTACACGGTGAAGGAAAACAGCGTGAGGAAACCTGCATACCTGAGAGATTTATAAAAAAAAACTCAAAGGTAGGTATGTGAAGCGCGGTGGACTATGGCCTAATCCTTCTCATTATGAGAGGAGACCCGTGCCTAGCAGTGGGACAGTAATGGGTTGATGATGATGATGATGATAGGTAATTATGATATTGCATATTTTAAATTTGAAAATAGGGTGCTTTTGAAAATATCAAAGTGTTGGTCCTTCTGCTCATGTCTGTCAGTAAAATATTTATAACTACCGAGAGTGTGCACCCCACGACCCCACATACAATAATAAACATAAAAATGAAATATATTCACTTATAAAATATACATATTATATAATATATATGTATTACATTATTTATTTGTATTATATTATTATATACGTTTTAGATTCTTAATTTGATCACATCTGGATGACTAATCACATTGACATTGATGTATATGGTCATACGACCACAATTCATTTAGTCGGATGCTACTAAGTTGACAAATTGTTAATAGAATGTTTTTTTGTTTTTTCATCAAAGTATTGTTGTAAGATGCTTCATGGCAACTTGAGCAACACAAGTATCGGTCAGGTCAGTACCAAAAGCAAAGAGTATAGTAACCTATTGGTTCCCCCTGAGCCGTACATTCGTGTTCGTCTTGCTATAAATATACATTTTAGCACTCAATTTCAATAACAAATGTAGTAAATTGTAAGTAATAAATTCCACGTTTCACATATTTCTCCATGGAGGTCTTTGTAAAGTAGTAATATCGTTAGTTGTGATCCATAGATAATAAAATGGTCGTCCAACAATGTAGTCACAACGCCACACTACTATATGACGTTAATTGAATAAAGTTAAATATTTAGAAATTTATTTGAATTTTTTATAAAGATTACAATAGTTAAGTTTGTAGTACATCTGTACACAAGAATACTTTCCAGTACTCTTGTATACATTACTCATACGGCTGTATTTATCAACTCATTTACACTGGAAAATTTACTTAGTAGGTGCAGTCGCGGCATATGAGAGACCGGTGGGTATGAAGTCCCATCTTGCTTGCTACTCTGTGGATGCATGACAAAACTGTCAAGAGCGTCAGAAATGACAAGACAACACCACAGATAATTCATAAATTTTACAACAAAAAATATTCAAGCTTGTGTCTACAGCGCAGAGTCGAGAGTAGATTACCGTTTTAAAAAGCTGTTGTGTCGTTGACTGCTTGCCTGAGTTGCTGTCGGAAATTCGGAATCGGAACGTGCAACAAGAAGTTATGAAAGGGCCGAGAGATGAGCGAAATAAAATACACAACACAACATAGGTGAAATAACAAAGAGTAGTTACCCAGTGATAATTTAGTAAATTTGATGAGTAAAAGTCGTCATAATCAGCGTTAATTTATTGTGTTAGCAATTTTTGGATTTTATAATTCATATAAATATTTTTTTACAAATCGTCTATAGTAAGTTTTAAATTTGGAACAAGACCAGTATTATTCGCTACTTTTCTATTTCGGTCTCTAGAAAGTGTTGTAAGATTTGTATTATTTATTTTAACAAGAAATGATAGTGTGAGTGAAGCTCAATAAATTTTTACGGCTCATATATGGGACATATCTTTAAATCGGTGAGTAAATTAATTAATACTTATTACAATAATGACCTTTTTTGTATTATTTATAAATAAATTTGACGTGTATTATGTGACTTTATATTTGTATACGAATTGCATAATTTTACTTGAATGGAACAAAGTTGAACAACTTTCAAGTATTTACTTTGGCCCAGTTAATTTTAGTACAGGATCCCTAGTATAGTTTTCATCATTTATTAATAACAAGCTGATTTTTCGTGAGTAGCTTCGTTTCGACAAGACGCCCAACATTTTTCCTTACAGCAATGTTGGTAAATGGTAGCTTGATGGGGCAGCAAGGATAAAATATGTTGACCGGACGAATTCTAAAAATTTATTACTAACCAAATTATTCTTTGTCAATTATCAAGATAATTATTTAAATAACGTGAAAAAATATTTGTCCTACAAAATATAAGGTTTTTATTAAGGCGTCCCCCCTCTCCAACATGTATCATAAACAAGGCCATGAAAAATAATTACTAACCAGCTGATTTTTTTTTATTGGCTGTCTACCATTTACATAGTCTACCATGCACATTGTCCTACAAATTACATGGTATGTCATCTCGGACCTACACTTAAAAGTTGTAGTACTAATACTTAATGTAAAAATAATTAGTATCAAGCTGAGTGTTCCAGAATAGCTTCGTTTCAATGAGACGCCCAACAAATTCTCGTACGAAAGTTCTCGATTGTGGTTTATAACTAAAATAACAGGGATGAAATATGTTGATTTGACGAATCAAAAAAAATTACTACTAACCGAATTTTTTTCATTAATTATCGAGAAAATTATCTAAATAACGTGAAAAAATATTTGTCCTACAAAATATAAGGTTTTTTTTAAGGCGTCCCCCCTCTCCAACATGTATCATAAACAAGGTCATGAAAAATAATTACTAACCAGCTGATTTTTTTTTTATTAGCTGTCTAACATTTACACAGCTTACTACCCACATTGTCCTACAAATTGCGAAGTACGTTATTCCAGTACGCCAGTTTTATAGTTTATTTATATTATATTATAGTTAAATTACAAATCTTGTAGGATTAATAAAAGTTACCCTTTTTTTTGTAGGACATTGTTTTATTTACATAAAAATTATATTATCCTATCACGTGATACCTTTGTCCTACAGTTACTAATAAAAAAAATAATCCTGCGGAATTAACATCTTTTCAGCGTAGGTCCGAGATGACATACCATGCAATTTGTAGGACAATGTGCATGGTAGACTATGTAAATGGTAGACAGCCAATAAAAAAAAAAATCAGCTGGTTAGTAATTATTTTTCATGACATTGTTTATGATACATGTTGGAGAGGGGGGACGCCTTAATAAAAACCTTATATTTTGTAGGACAAATATTTTTTCACGTTATTTAAATAATTATCTTGATAATTAACAAAGAAAAATTTGGTTAGTAATAAATTTTTAGAATTCGTCCGGTCAACATATTTTATCCTTGCTGCCCCATCAAGCTACCATTTACCAACATTGCTGTAAGGAAAAATGTTGGGCGTCTTGTCGAAACGAAGCTACTCACGAAAAATCAGCTTGTTAGTAATAAATGATGAAAACTATACTAGGGATCCTGTACCATTTCTTCTATTGTTTAAATATCCCTTACATACATTATAAGCATGTGTAGTGTATTATTGGCATGTTTACAGAACAATAAATAAATTACTTATTCATTATTATTTTAAAATAATTCATAGTGTTCATTATAATTAGTAATAAAGTTATGTGCTAATTAAGCATAATTAATTTATAATAATAAAAAAAAACTATACAAAGTATTATAAACATATTGTGAAAATTTATTCCAATAATATACAGTATTTAATTATACCTATTAATAATTTATTTGCAGTTTTTGTAAAATTGTGTGAACAGACATTCATATCTACATGTTAGAAGACTAAAATGGTTAAAGTCTGCCTGGTATGCACTCTATCGCATTGCTTACACATCTATTTTAATGCCCCACAAATTTGTTAAAACCTAAAGATACCATTACAATAGAAATTTTGTTGTGCTTTTGATTTTTTTTTAATGACGCTGAAAAAAATTGGTAAAACCTTTGTGGATTGATTCATGACACGCAAGCGCAATATTTGTGCCTAAAAACAGCAATGTTTTGCTTTGAAGGCTAGATAAGGGAAACATTAGCTGAGGCATACTAAGTCCTCAGGGAAAGCATGCAATGCATCTGTGGCCGACCTAGAGTAGGAATATAATCTTATTTAGCATTGATTACAAATATCCATGGGTTCTTTGTGTAACTATACTAGCCATACTCATGAATAGTGACATTCTAAGGTATCAAAATATTACACCTGAAAAACCTTAATTGAGCTTTAGTGGTACAACATTGTCTGTGTGTTTAAAGGATTTTGTTTTTTAAATTATATTAACGGAGTAGCAGACTATCATGTAGTCCACCAAACGATAAGTGATCGGACACAGATGCACCATTACCCCTAAGGACTTAGTTGGAATGCCTCGGAAAGGTATGTTTCTCTTACCACACCCTTCAAACACAAATATAGTAGCACTTAACAGTGCTGTTATTAGGCAGAAAAAGATGTGGAGGTGGTGCCGCCAAAGACAAACCACCAAGGTATCTACCATCTCTATAAATGTAAACAAATTTGATAAAAAAGTAATGTATGGTTACATTTTCTACATGTCTTAATCTAAATATATATAACTCAAAGGTGACATAGTGATCTATCAACGCATAGCCCAAAGCACTGGACGGATCGGGCTGAAATTTGTCATGCAGGTAGATTTTATGTCGTAGGCATCCGCTAAGAAAGGATTTTGATCAATTCTACCCCCAAGGGGATAAAATAGGGGATGAAAATATTACTTAGTAACGCGAGCGAAGTCACGGGCAAAAGCTCATATTAACATATGGTTAAATTGAAAAAGTTAAAAGTAACTACGTTCATATACATTGTACACTTAATATATCAATGCTAGTGTGGATAATATTTTAATTGAATAGTATAGTCATATTTTAATTACATATTTACTTTAAAGACAAAGTAATAAAACACATTCATAAATTCAACAAACTATAAAAATATGGCCATCAAAATAATTAGTGCTCGGGAAAATGTTAATTGTACTAATTAAGGTTCATTTACTCTTAACATTCTGTTATTCAGTTTAAAAATAGGGCAATTGAACCACATACATTAAAGTTATTATTTTTTGGAAAACTTACAATATTTTATATACACATTTTTACCTCCAGTTTTCGCCTGGTGGTTGAAATTTGACCCTAATCATTATAGAAAATTTGATTCAACCTCGATTTTATTACTTATAGTTTTCTTTTTTTTTTATATTTCATTTTTTTGGATGAAAAAACGGTTGAATGTGAAATAAAATAGAATAATGTTCTTACCTGTATTTTTAGCATGTTTATACCATATATATTGATGTTTTTGTTAAATTATTATAATGCTTAATTGTGTTCAAAATGAAATTTGACCGCCATCTGCTTGGTCCTGTGTCCAAAACAATTTGGTGCTCATTTACATATAATTAATAATCCAACCCTTCCATATGTAGGTGCCTAATTTCGTCATGAATGACCCCCTAATTTGTGGATACATATGTCCCTTGTATGTTTATTATTGTTATTATAATCTAGAGGTTCTCAAAGTTATTTTGTTATCGCCCACTTTTTAAACAATTATTTCCGAACGCCCCTTCTTTTTCCCCTGTTGGGATAGGTCAGCAAAAAGATTTTGTTTCTGGGCCTCGCAAAGCTAAAAAAGAACAAATCGTTTATATAAATCGCTTCAACGTCCTCCAATTTTCCAGTAGGCCTTCAGCGTCTACAAGGATACGTTATTGCTCACTTTGAGAAATGAGCATTCCTATGAAAATACGCTTATGAATATTTCGATATATCGTTAATATCATCGTTTGTGGAACTTCCGTCGCTTTGGAAAAACAATAAACTCGTGTCTAAAAAATACACTATTCTTACAGGCATTAGGAAGTAGCCTATTAGAAGGTTCATTCGTGTAACTTCTAGCTTTTATTAACAAATTACCTGTTTACAACTTATACTTTGTTATGATTGCGTTTTGAAACATTCTACGCGAAAAGTAGGTTATTAATATTTATTGAAGTGGGCAGTTATTTGCATTATTGTGCTTTGTTTATATTTACGACTTTGTTCGTGTAGTTACTTCATTGTGCGTGACGTCATCGCAGCAGTGCAGTACAGTAGGCAACAGCTGGTATCAATGCCCTCGCAGTACTTACATATCGAGTTGTTCAAAGGACGATAATGATTTTTATTATCAACAATTGCTATTTGATACAAATGTTTGTTATTGTATTTTTTATATTCGCTTACTCATAAAACCTGTATATTAAAGCTATAAATTAGGTTGATTAAATGTAGAAATAAGTTATGGCACAATATCTCTAATTTTCAATTCATTTGTAAAATCTTTTGCGTCTTTTCCTGGGTACTGAAATAAAAATGGAAGTCATAAAGTCGGGTAATAAATATAAAACATGTTTTGTCACAATAGTGCAATATTGTGAAATTATCCTCTTAGCGTGAAGTAGCCAGATCAGGCGACCAGTTGTGTGTGTAACTGTATATATTCACTGTATTTTTCACTGTGATTCCGAAGTACGGTAAACCCTAGGATAAATCCTAAACCTTAGGATTTACCGTTGTTGGGGCTTTTACAGTAACATATACATGACTGATATAAATGCAGACCGCACAATAGGTTTAATAATGATAATAAAATTCAACATTCGTACTTCAATTGAATTTTTTTCTTGCTACTTTGGCGGCAAAGAGTTCTTCTGCCACCTTTAAAATGTTGAATATCGTTTCAATTGTATTCGTAAGTTGGGACAATAATAAGTTACATGGCAACTAAAATGCACTGTAGTTCAAAAATCCACATACGCTTCACTTTGTAGTGTGTCATTGTAGCAGAGAAAGTGCGCGAGAAACTAGGCAGTCCTAGATTGGCTGCGGATGCAGTGCTGTCTGCACATGTCAGATTAGCGCCATTTGTAAATGGAGCATGTTTTTTACTGTTATACCTATTATGTAATTAGAAAATTAGTACAAAAACATCAAACACGATTGCTTTCTTTTTAATAGTCTGTCACTACCACAATATAGGCGAATCCAACGACTCCTCATATGTTAAAACCTGTCAAGCCGTTTGGAATACGTGCCAAAGAACGAGACATAATTATTATATACGCGCGAAAAACAATTATGACAAGTTGCACTGCTTGGCACACTTAGGTCTCTCCTAACAATTGAGGCAGACTGCTAGACTGCAGATTTATTCAAGTGTAGTAAAGTTTAGTTTTCTAACTTAAACTTATTTTTAGCTTTTTTTTCTAATAAAACTTTTTCTATCTATATCTTTACTTGTCTATATCTCACATCACATCACATCAACAATCCATTACTGGGTACTGCTGGGTACGGGTCTCCTCTCAGAATGAGAAGGATTAGGCCATAGTCCACCGCGCTGGCCAAGTGCGTATTGGTAGACTTCACATACATTTGAGATGTTTCTTTTTATTTATAAATCACTCAAGTATGCAAGTTTCCTCACGATGTTTTCCTTCACCGTTTAGCAAGTGATAGTTAATTTCTAATACGCACATAACTTTGAAAAATCACAGGTGCCAGCGTGCCTGGGATTTGAACATCGGACCCCTCGATCGAGAGGCCGAGTTTCTTAACCACAAGGCTATAACTGCTTATCTTGTCTATATCTACTACCTATTAAATGTAAATAGTTCTTCAACATAATATAATTTTCGAATATGGAAAAGGTTAGACCTTAGTGCACAGGTATAGCAAGAAACTATATAAATCAATGTATAAGTTTTTTGTATTAGCATATTAGTTTATTAAAGTATACATATATGTTTTAACAATCTAAGCATCTAGCAAACAAGCGTAGAGTTTACCTGACGATAAGTGACCACTGTCGCACACGGATCTGTAATATTGAAAATTTAATAATGAATACTAGAAAATATAGAAAAAAGTTTTAGTTCTTTTTGGTTTGATTATTCTTTTTCGAATTAGGACAAATCGCTGACTCGTGATATCGCTAGATTTATTTATGTATTATATAAAGCAAAACATCAGATAACCACATGATGTCGGAATATATAGGCAATCAGCGTTTTATAAAAGAAAATGCCTAAAAATTAAGATAGTGAAGTATCTACCATAAGTCTTATCAATTATTTTATTTGATATAATGATGGCATACTTATGCTATCTATCGTATATAGTCCGCCAATTGTTATTTGCTCTTGAGTAATCCAGTATCTTAATACAGAAGTCAGTTATAATATAACAACGTAAAGTGAAAATCCTTTTTCCTTGCGAGGATTGTCGAGTATCCCATTGACCGACTTGTCTCATTTTAATTAAGAACATAAGTGGCATTTGTCTATACTTAACATCGCGATAACCCATTAAAGGACAATTACTAACCCGTGATAGGATTAAATAGAAATGGATGAAGAGTAAGACAGAAAAAATATATTTTTATGGTCGGAGGTGATCACTTACCCTCAGATGTGCTATTAAGCTACTTTATACGTATACCTAACGTATAAAGTAGCTTAATAGCACGTCTGAGGGTAAGTGATCACCTCCGACCATGGATATCTATCATCAACTCCATATATGTAGAACGGGGATTCTACCTTACGCCGCTTATATATTTGCTACTCCTGAGGACTGCTGGTCGCTTCATATGTGTCAATCGGCATTGACACCCTTCAATCAAACTGCTATTCGCTAGTGATAGGTGAGGTGATGATATACCGAACGCGTTCTATCAGCTTTATTTAGAATTCATTTCACATGACCAAATTGACTTGTTCGCGAATTTTATCGACAAGTTATTCCGAAGACGTTGCGATAGTCCTTGCTAATGATATTGACGATCGCTTTTGGGTATTCCGAAGCGTATATAATAGAAAGAGCAAACTTCCTTAAGCTACCACTCGTATTCGTAAATCATATTAACCTTGTAAGTATTGGCTTTTTAGTAATATAATGGTTAACTTATTGCATTATAATGGTTAAGTTATTGCATAAATATAAGTAATAAAAAGCTGGCAAGTGCGATTCGGTGTGACGCATAGGGGATTTCGTAGCACCAAAAAATATGAAATACGTTCAGTCTTTTCAGCATCTTTACGAGCCTGACTTGTTCTTGGCCTATTTATTATTTGTTTTTTGAATAATAAAAAATAATGATAATCAAACAGTAATCTTATCTGAAATCGATCAACATCTGTTGCTGGCTTTGCTGCTCTGTCATCTAAGTTACAACTTCCTACGGCTCCTAATAGTAAGTCTGTCTTACACACTATTATACATAAAGAGATTTGTAACGATTTATTAGGGAAACCATCGTTCGCTAAACTCTATATTTACTGTGATCAAAATAACTACATATATGGTATTACATACTTACTTCCTTTACTTAGTCCTTATAGAACTTTGTAGTTAGTGAAGCATTTATTGTTAAGTAAGTGAAAAAGTAGGCCAATCTGTTTAGAATAAAATAACAGTTTGCTTACCATTTAGGATCTCGCAATTAAATAATTTATTCCAGAATTCGATTCGATTCGATCACTGCGTAGGGATGATGAAATATTTTGGTATCTGTCAAAACGTTAGTTGACTTACAGTTGGTGTTGCTCGCACTGAGAATATTCGCAATTTAGGTGCAAATTCTTTTTTTCTGTTTTTTCAAATATAGGCTCTGGGAATCGGATTTTACATGTCTTTTGTATTTGCGTTCTATTCGACATATTAGCGTCCCCGTAACATGCTTATTTTGGAGTCTGTTATTGAATTTAACTACTTTTCGAAATATAGATGCAATGATTAAAAGCTCCATACCGCTGACGTAAAAACATGTCTCAAGGCGCTCGGCGATGTCACTCTATCACTCCTCAGTAAATGCGCGTTTTCCATAATGCGACTGAACGCAGCTAGTCGCCAAAACTATGCATCATCGATGCAGTCGCTAAAAGCGCATACCTGCAACAAAAGTAGCGTAAATCTGTTCAAGACATTATAATGGTCCTTGATCACGTTGTGCTTACATTGAAATCTCCTTGTTTAAACTGAGGAAAAATATGTATATGTATGAAAGTGCGTCAATATCTCTTTGGGGGAAAAGGTTATTTGGGGACAATGTTAAAGACAATGTCAGATATAAGGAACAAATAAGTAGAGATTTAATTTAAAACAAAAAAACAACAGATTAAAAATATAGGCTATGTCATTTCCAGACGTAAGAATTAGACATGATATATCCTCCGCAGTTGGGTAAAAACAATGTTATCAATACTAGGTTTATTCGCTGAGTAAAGACGAGTAGGTGCAGAACACCCTGTACGAGTATGTCAATTCCTTCTACGCGTGTACTTGGCACTCTTGGCCCTCCGCTGGGTAAAGGTATTTCAACACGAGTCAAAGGATGACGCGCACGTCCTCGTATATAGCGTTTACATACTCGTCATTGTTCAGCGAGTCACTCGGACCATTGCTCGCGAGTATCTAAATCTGGCATTACGAATAAGCTAAAACAAACGTAAATTTAGAAGCTCATGCTTCCGTGCCTACCCAGTATTGAACTCTGGAACCGATGTTATTTACGTGAATGAACCTCGTGACCCAATTTCATTTAATATTAGTTCTGCATGAGTAAGTATCTGCATATTGAAACAGGTTTCTGTTTACTCAGATGTGTTGAAAATTATTTAAGTTAAATTTATTAGTGGATAATGTAAAATATTTTCTTAAGTTACTTGCAGAATGTATTATCATTAATGATATACTTGGGTCACTAATATTTCGAACTCAAACTACTATTTCGAACAGACGTATCAATTAACGATAATTTATTCAAAGGTGGTGGAAACAGTATTGATAGATCGGGGAGGTCCACCGCCACAACTATTTCTAGCGTCATGCTGACTGGGTCATATATAATTCAACTATCTTAGTTCTCAGGAGTGGTGCTGCATAACATATGTGGTAGCCTTCAGGTAGAACCATGCTCTACATGAAGCTGGCTACAGATGTTCTTGGGCGGCTTATCATCAAGTGGACTGCATGTTCATTTAATGCTACATCAATCCTATAAAAAACCTTTATGAGCAACGCTAAAAAGTTAAAATTATCACGAAAACGTAGAATCGTATTATTGCTTGATCTAATCTACAAATTTGTTTAATTTTATAATACATGAGTACATGTTTTGTCTTTTTAATTAAATGCGCCAGAGGAATGTAGTGTTTTTCGAGCGTATAAAATATCTCTAATAATATTTTTTTCGCATGCTCTATCTTTATATATATATTTCTTATGTGGGTGTATGCCACTGAACTCCTCCTAAACGACTGGACTGATTTTGATGAAATTTGTTGTGTGTGTTTAAGGGGACTTGAGATTGGTTTAGATTCACAATTTAGTCCGTGGGAAAAGGATTTTTAATTAATTTTTAATTCGTAAGTAGTTATACTCGTAGAATCGGAAACTATGCATATGATCAAGTGATGATCTTTAGCAAATTTATTGTCCAAGAGCTCACGAGGGTTTGGGAGTTGGTAAGACCAATTTTCGACAGATGGCACCACTGTCATTCCAATGCAGGTACAAATTTTCCGTTTTATGTATGTCATATTATTTCTTTAAAATGCGGGCGGGCAGGCGAATTTTTTGAAGGTGGTAGAACCCTTTGTGGATCGACTCCGGCGGCACCACCGCCACACCAATTTCTACCTTATAACAGCTGTGTTAGGTGCTGCTGTGTTCCGGCTTGAAGGGTGTGGTAAGGGAGAAAGACTTTTCCGAGGCATTCCAGCTTAGTCCTCAGGGGTAGCGGCGCATCTGTGGCCGACCTCAGGTAGGAATATCTAATCCTATCTGGGGTTTATTACAAATGTCCATGGGCGGCAGTAGCCACTTACCATCAGGTGGACTGCACGCTCGTCTGCTACTCTTATATCATAAAAAAAAGAAGCCGCGGGCACCACTAGTATCCCTATGATTTTATGGACTCCAACTTATGATGTCTCGTTGGATTCGTCTTGATAGCACGAGAGACTTTGGATAAACAAATTTCGAAAATTGAAAATATCTCGTCTTTTTCCTTATTTTCGGTGCGGTGTATGCGACTTATTTACGCAACCGTGTTTCTCGTCTTCGAAAACATGTGAATAGTATTGAAACCTGTAATATATTTTTGTACCCGCATGTAGGTACTATTTCAGTGTAGGTATGTGAGCGTTTTATCTGTGATTAATTTCAACGAATCATCCGCATCGTTGTCCATTTTTTGTCAGTTTCTATACGAAATGATTCTCGAAAATCGCACCTGGTACTTCAGACCGGTTTGAGACCCTTATAAAAAGTGAACCCCTATTATGTTACTTTGTATTACGTATGTACCTACTTAATAATGTCATTTTTAAGTTTAGCTTTTTAGCCGTTACAATATGTTGAATGCCTCTTAGTCCTAGAGACGACTTTTATTTGGAATAGCTTTAATTAAATTAATTTATGTATTAGAAATTTATTTATAAAAGAAAGAAACGCTAAGAAAAAGATGCTGAGGACAAAAATGCCTGAGAGTTAAAAAAGAAGTTTTTAAAATTGTGTAAACTCAACAATCCGCACGTGACCCACGCGGTGGACTTTGACCTAGACCTCTCACTCTGAGAGGTGACTCGCGCCCAACAGTGGAAAAGTCTTGGGTTGATGAATAATAAGCTGAATATTTGATAAAATAGTATAAATAAATTCCAAACTTTCTTATATACATGTATATTCCACATGTTTATAAGAAAGTTTGGAAAATTGTTGGAATTTTTTTTGTTTCTTATAATTAATATTTGATCAACACCGCCAATTTAACGTCGACAGAACTGTGATTGAGTGTACAGATTTTGGTACTCATATAAAAATATTTTAAGCAAATACTTGCTGTTTTAGTGCCAATAGATGCGGTCTATTCCGGGAGCGTAATAGCTTCAGCGATACGTCTATTTTAACACCGTATTATAGAGTTTACATAATAATTTTTACCGACTTCGAAAAAGGAAGAGGTACTATTTTCGACTATGTATTTTTCCAAGGTTCCGTACCCAAAGAGTAAAAACTTAATAATCTAAATCTTCGCTATCTGTCCACCTGTCACAGGGCTCTATCTCCTGTAGACACTTGGTTTTTTACAGAGTATGTATAACGGGTAGCCGCTATAACAACACATACTAAAAATTAAAAAAAAAAAGTTTAATGTTATGGGGGTCGCCATAGAAGGAACAGCTATTTTTCGACGTTTTTCTCTTTATCTATTAAACCGTGATAAGTAGGCAGTTCAAATTTTCAAAAATAACAATGATCCAAAAATCAAGCAAATACAATTTCATTGCGGTATTTCTATAAATGTAGCTGTACATATGAGAGATTACACAATTTCTTAATTAATGTGACACCTTGAAGGCTTCTTGAACGTGATCCGATTAGCAACCGTAAGTCTTGTAGTAATCGCAAATAACTGATCTGACGCATATAAACTCCTTTGCAAAAAAAACGGGCACCTTACACACACACTTTACCTTAGCTTTTCTATGGGTAAATATTATTATATTTTTAGTATGTCATTAGCTTGGATGACTAGAAATTTCTTATTATCAATGAGAATCTAGTTTTTTAACACTTTTATCCTGGTATCGGTGTTTTAGTCAATGTAAACAGAGAGCCGTGTTAAAATGGACATTTTTATGGGTATAATGAAATTAAGACTACGAGTATTTTTATGGTATTTTAATAAAAGAGACATTAAAAAATAAAAATTAATAACGAGTATGACCTCCTCTTGCAGCGATTACGGCATGTAATCGTCTTGGCATGCTTCCCACCAGGCTTTTGATGGTGTCCTGTGGAATGTGTTCCCACTCAGTCGAGATTACACGTTTAAGCTCTCTGATGTTTTGTGGAGGTGGTTGGACAGATCGTACTCGCCTTTTTAGGAGGTCCCAAACATGCTCAATGGGGTTAAGGTCGGGGCTCCGCGCTGGCCAATCCAAACGACGAATACCGACCTCTTGCATATAAGCATCTACGTCGCCAGAACGGTGGGCCCGAGCATTATCGTCCATGTAAATGGCATCTTCACCAATTACAGTCAGTGCGGGTTGTGCATTTTGAGAAAGGATTTCTGTTATGTACCTATGCGCATTTAGTGAGCCATTTTCTATGAATACTATCTCGGTACGATAGTTGGAAGTTACGCCCGCCCAAAACATAACGGACCCTCCACCATAAGGGGTGATTTCTTCAAAACACACATCGGCATAGCGTTCCCCTGGTCTTCGTAACACTCGCCGACGTCGGTCCTCACCATGCAGACAAATTCGAGCCTCATCGGAGAAGAGTACGCTACTCCAGTTACCTGGTGTCCAAGATAGGCAATTTCTAGCGAACCTCAACCGCGCAATCCGGTGCTCACGGAGTAACTTGGGGGCCCGCGCTGGTCGTCGACTACGTATATCAGCAGCTAAAAGTCTTCTCCTCACAGTCCATAGGCTAACTTGTGCTCCTCGTACCTCTTCAAGGTTTCTTTTGAGGTCTATGTAACTGCATTTGCGGTTCCTCAGCGCCTGAGTCACTAAAAAGCGATCGTCTCGCGGCTGTGTGCAACGTTTTCTCCCAGAACCTTGCCTTCTCTGAACGGAACCTGTCTCTTGGTATCGAGTCCAGGTTCTTTGTACGGTTGAACGACTCACGTTTAACCGCTGTGAGACGTAACATTGGCTACACCCCTCTTCCAGCAGCGCTATAATTTTACTAGCTCTCATTGCTTTTTCTGCCATTACGATAGACACAAAGATATCTGTTTTAAGTCACAATAAGGCAGAATTATGCGATAAACATAAATTGTTGTACTAAAAATAACGAAAAGTTACTTTTAGTTGCTTGATAACCTTTTAACCGCAAACCCGCGAAAAGTGTCACAAAATGAAAAAGGGATTAATAATTTAAAAAACAAAAGTTTTGAATTTGGAATGAACTTTTTTTCATACCCAGACTCTTTATTAAGTGCCAGTAACATAGTTTGGCTATTAAAACCTCTGAAGAACTAAATTATTACCAATAATGTTAAAAAATCAAACCCGCCCGTTTTTTTTGCAAAGGAGTGTATGTCTATTGTATAATGCAGTTATAACATTTTTTATGCATTGCAATTTGAAACAAGAACTTGAAGACACTTTATTATTGGCAGTTAAACGCCAACTTTAGTAAGGATTAACTATACGTAGACCATTCTGAAATTAATTAGTACCTAATTTCACTCGAATTAGTACTTTCTAGTTAAAATCAGTTTAATATATTTGATTATTTACATTTGTGTTATCTAAGGTCTCGTTAACTGGATATAAGTTATAATAACACTATTGCCCTGATAACAAAGGTTAGTACGCATTTGCATTTGATCTCGCTGTGAAAGTATTTTTATTGTGGGGAGTTATTTATGGGAGTTAAGAGACTAAGTCAGTAATATCTGGCTCAAGATATCTCTTTATTAGCACAAATTCCTATGTAGTGTCGTCAGAAATGGAGAATTACGATATAACTTGGGTGTGTACAATATACAAATTCCGGCTGGACGCAGCTGAACCGAAAGTTTTGATCATATTAATCATACAGAAATGAAGATAGTATTAAGATTAATGTAGCATGTATGCAGTCCATCTGATAAGTGATTACTGGCGTTACTGCCTATGGGCATCAGTAACTGACTCCAAATATATGTAACAGAGGTTATGTCTGAAGGTGATCAACGATGTGTTACTCCCGAGAAGACTGTCTGATGAGACATACGTAAGTCGATCGGCATTCATCCTTCTACTGAAAAGTAAGAATTGAATAAAATTATACAATATAATTATTATAAACATTTTGCGGAATTAGAAGTAAAACATTTAGTATGTTAAAACCAGTTAGTTGGCAATTTGTTTAAGTAAAGTGGATAGCCATTTTGTAATTAATTTTTTATGCCGGATTTTAAGTACCTACCTAGTAAGTAAGATCAACTTCAAATAGATACGCAAACTGATTATGAACGTCATTATCTTTTGATTTATAACCAAGCAACAATTAAATTACGATTAAATTCGTTTTAAGCAAAGCAAACGAGACGTGAACGTAACTATTAAATAATAATATGGTTTACACACCTCGATTATTAGTTTACATTCGTTCTTGAAGAAGCGATCATTGATCTCGCTAAATGCAAAACTGAGATGTATAGTGGGCCGATAATGTTTTTAATTTCGGGTCGACCTCGCTAGAGACGAGCCGGCACGCACGTGGTCTGCGCTCCCCGATGACACGTTGTACTCGCGTGATTTCGTTCATTTTGTCTCCTTCATACCCACCACATATTTATAAACAACATAAGTACAGGCACTCAAAGCGCTTCGCACCCGCTTTTGGCTGTAATCAAATCATAACATGTCGTATCACGAGTGCTGATAAACTTGTCCAGCAATGCTGGGCGTGTTAAGGCGAATCTCTGATGCCCCTATTAGATACATCGATTAAATAAATCACTTGAGAATAATGTTTGTAATGCGATCATATGTAGGTATTTCATGTTTGCCGCGTTTTTATTAGTCATCAGTCTTTCTGCGGGCAGTGTTTCGGCGAAGTAATGTTCATATTTATGTATTCGTTTCTGCATGTATAATGTAGTCAAATGATTCGTGGAAAATTTGTCTCCACCTTGTCAAGGATATATTAATTTTAAACGTATATAATTAGAATTTCTAAATCAGCATGTGACAGAATTGCCTTACTTCAAGAATACTTTCAACCAGATGGTGAGTGGTCATTGCCGCCCAAGTAAATCTTTAACAACTCTATACAGAACAGGGTCTCATGTCTGTGGTCTCACCTGGAGTCGATCACAGATGTCTTACAACATAATGTCATTCCACACTCTTACAACGGAATGCAGAACTGCTTCAGGTTAGAAACACGTGTGGTTGCATATCTCCCCGGTTGAATCTTACTGGTTCTACTAACCTACTTTAGAACCTTTTTATTGACATTAACGAAGTTTTATTTGTTTTCAGGTACGTCGGTGACAAAGGCTGAAAATGACGGCAGAGAAGAGCAAAGGTCTGGCCCAAAAGCCGCCGGCGACGCGTAAAGTCGCCCCGGACGGCGGCTGGGCATGGATGGTCTGCTTTGGAGTTAGTTTGGTTAATGTAAGTTTTTTTTTAATATTTACACCTAACGATAAGGCAGATGGGCTACCTGGTGGAAAGCAGTCACCATCGCCTACATTTGCAATACCAGAGGAGTCGCCAATGCATCGCCGGCTTTGAAGGAGAGCTCTTTTTGCATCCCTCTTGGAGAGCTCTTAATATACTTGTAACCTTTTCTATTTTGCACTATGGGCATAGATGAGGCTTCCATGACTCTCCTATAGATCAATGTTGGAGTATGTTCCAATATACCCAAAAAGTTTTATAGAGACACGCACAGTTTAGAGCTTACTCTGGTTGGATTATTTCAAAAGGTGGCTTAGGTGATAGAAGGAGTATGGTTCGGGGGAGGTACCACGGCTACATCTATTTCTAGTGTGAAGCAAGTTTTGCGACTACCGATAGAACTTCCGTTCTATGTAGAGTTGATTTAAGTACTTACAACTAGGTAGAATGTTAGTTAGCTACTTTAGTAATATAAAAATATCACACATGATGCCGTCGACTACGTGTTACGTTATGCAATAATAACAACCAATGCCAATGGTTTTGCGTTTCGAAGCATGAAAGCGTGCGTGAAATATACTTCCTAGCGGTCACTCAATTAACTCTAGACCATGCCAAATGACTTTATAGATCACTAGCTTTTACCCGCAGCTTCGCTCGCAGTCGGGTTTTTATCTACTCCTCGGGAATGGTACTTTATCGGGATAAAACGTACCCCATGGCCTTGTCTGAACCCTGTAGCAAAAAAAAAAAAACAAAATAACTCACATTCGCATTTATTATATTATTAAGTACTCGTATTTGCTATTTAAGCAAGTCGTGGAGCTATTCGCTCTCTTCTGTACTCGGCTATAACCATCTGTAAATAATAATACAGGAGTAGCTACCACTGAGGACTGAGAATGCCTCATTATATATTATAATGTCTGTTTTACCATACTCTCAAGGCCATAACATAACAGTGCCACAGTGCGTTTATAATAAGGTACTAAACCTTGTACATGGCTGCAACCCTTTTTGTGTTCTATTACTGGGTCTTTTCTTACAACTAGGGGAGTATAGGAAAATAATCCATCAATCCCGATTGTGGAGGACCATCATTTGATTTAAATGTTTATTTTATCTCGTTAAATCACCCTTATATAGAAATTTTCCATATATTCTCAATATGGAACAATAATGCCTGTGGAAAGATCATTTACATATCTATTTATACATCATCACCATTAAGGTCATCATTTATTACTGATTGATCTTGTACTCATCTCTATAGTTAATTATAGTTCAAACATGTGTTACGCTCGTTATTTATATTAAATCTATGCAATTTTTGCTTACCAAAGATTGGTACTAAAATAATTTCTCCATACTAGATTTATTTTTTGTAATATGGGAGTAGCAGACGAGCATACAGTCCACCTGATAGTAAGTAGCTACAGCCGCCCATGGACATCTGTTATCAACCCCAGATAGGATTAGATATTCCCACCTGAGGTCGGCCACAGATACGCCGCTACCCCTGAGGACTATGCTGGAACGCCTAGGAAAAGTCTGTCTCCCTTACCACACCCTTCAAACCGGAACACAGCAGCGCCTAACACTGCTGTTATTAGGTAGAAATAGGTGTGTGAATATTGTCAAACGTAATAGTATATATTGTAATACATCGTTGATAGGCAAATTTGGTGCATTGAGTATTAATAACTATTGAGATTAAATTCGTTGGGTGATAGCACCACGGAAAAGAAATTATTATATTCATTGTAAATGAGGGATATTTATTGTCTGCAAAAGGAATTTTCAATTATCGCAATTAGCATTTTTTTCCACAAACAATTTTTTTGCCGTCACCAGATTACTTAACACGATCATATGACAATTGACGTCAAACAAGAATCTTGAAGATTTTTCAAAAGATAGGATACCTATCGGATCTCATTGATAAATACAAGTACCATTAGACGTGCTTCAATGCTGAGCATTATGTTCTCATCTCATTGTATTGAACTCTTTGAAATTAACTACCTAATTAAAACTAATTATCGCAGTTAAAAAGTACTTACTTGCAATCCGTTTTAAAAGTATTATTTATAATTATAATATTATTATTTTATTTTAAAAGTATTTAAAAGTATTAGTATTTTTTGTTATGAAGAAATTACTTTTAGTATTCAGAAGGTAGGAAGGAAAGGTAGGTAGGAAATTAGTGGTGTTGGTATTTTCTGTCTTTCTACGGACCACGAATTTGTCAGGTCAAGATTTTCTCTATCTAAAATCTAAAATTAATGTTCGAAAACAACAAAGCACCCAAATGATTGCGTATATTAATTTATTTAAATCTTAGCGGACTACTCCTAGTGCCGATACGGACCACAAATGTCCGTGAACCATTGGTTCAGAAACACTGGCTAAGATTAGGAGTAACGGAGCGTTCCTCATGCGCTGAAGGTTCGATTCCGGCGAGGCAAACAGTAAAATGGTGAATTAAAATTTTTCACTCTGGGCCTGGGTGTTTTTGTATTCGTATTTGTGAGTGTCTATAGAACACACCACAGAAATCGATTGGAGGCTATGACTGAACGTAACAGCGCCTTTTGAAAAGGGAAATACAGAAAATCAACGATAAGATAAATTTGTTCCAGGCCGAGGTTCGAATCCGAGTCCGCATGTAGGAAGGGCGTGATAATGACACTCATACCTAACAGTTAGTCTCATATGTAGTTATTTAGTGCATTTTGTACTGCCTATCGTGTAACGCGATATAAGGCTGTGGTGACCGTGACGTGCATATCACGTGCTCGTTGCATGCATTCAATTGAAGTTTAAATATTATATTTATAAAATTTTAATCTTCGCGAACCCACTGCGGTATCGATGCCTCACACATTGCCTTATAGCGGCAATGACCGCGCTACCATGATATTTGTTGTGTAAAAGCTACGCTAAGACATGACGCGTTCTTGCTTAGTCCCCAGTGGCGACAACGTGACGTTAAGTTTATTTATGTGTATGTAGATGTGTGGGTTTACTTACCAATATTTGTCTAACAAAGCTTCTATCAACAATTTTTCTACGCAACAATTATCATATTTAGAACTTGGCGAAGATTGGTTAAGATTAATTAGTTTATTAGATTACCTATTACTTACGGGCGTTCATAGTTTTTAAAGTATGAATTATTGTTGTATTTGGATTCATCTCTGCTACTCTTACAGTGTAAGAAATTTTAACTAAAACTAATTATTTCAAATCGAGTGCGTGTTTTCCTTCGCTCTCTATCAAGTACTTTTAAGATAAAATGATTGGCAGCTATGCAGCTAATTGTTCATTTGTTTGTAATAAGGTCACGTAATAAATTGCTTGTTTGCGTTATTACATAATTGCTAGGAAATAAAATTATGATTACTGACAGAGTATATATATTTATTTTCTTTTAAATTTAAGGTACCTATATATAAATATATGTATAATTTAAGATGTATTCAGGCACCATACGTGTCAAACACGGGCCGTGGCAGACAAAATAATACATTCCATACAGTGAATATGAACGTATTTATTTATATTTTCCGTAATATGACCGCGCCTACAAGGGCAGTCTGTCAAAATATTATATAGTAAAATATGATTTTGTCTCCCACGGAAAATGTCTGACTATTTTCCTATTACAGATATAAAGTAGGTCTTAATGTTCACGAGGATATTGAAGATACAGTAGGTATAGTTTCGCGTGTCAGTCAAATGCAAATCGATGATAATGAATGCTAATGTTTCGCGAATAATGGATCAATGTAAATAGTTACAGAATAATATTAAAATGTAACTATCTTAGTGTTGAAGGACTGAGCAAAATCTTAAAGATACGTGAGCTAATTACAAAATTATTGTTAAAGACGGGTTTATTTAAAGCAAATATTATAGGTATCTATATAAAGGTAGACAAAGACAAGTACAGTTCCTTTTTCTTATTTGTCAAAGGATTTTTTTGTGTTTTAGATATTAACGAACACTGAATGTTATCAATGAAAAATTGAAGGTGGTAGAACCCGGCACCACCGTCATTTCTGCCTAATAGCAGTGTTAAGCGCTGCTGGTTCTGGTTTTAACGGTTTGGGGACAGTTTTTTAACGCGTTCCAACTTAGTCCACCTCAGGCAGGAATCTATATTTTATCAGGGGTTAATTACAGATATCCACAGACGGGAGTAGCCATCCTTAGAATGGACTGCATGCTCGTTTGCTACTTGTGCATTATAAAAAATAATGATTATGATTGTGATGATTTATTTGACATTAATTTAAATACTATAAAGGCACTATGAACAATATATTATCGCATCATATATTTCAATTACAGGATAAGATTAGATTACTTTCACACTGATTTGTATCTTATATTTGGTTGAGTACCTTTGTCATCCTCTGCAATACGTATCGCTTGTCATTATAGATATATCAGTATGGCTGTCATTTTTAATATTCAAATAATGAAGCCCATATCATATAGTGTGTTCGTGCGCGACGCGTAACCCTCGTATGCTATTGTAATTATTAGTCACATGCTCTTATCCCGAACACAATTACCAGTATTGATGGACGCCAGCGCACACACTTAACTGTTGTAACAAGAGGCATACATAAAATAACTATTACAGTCAATGTGTCAATGCTGTATTAGAATTTGTTATCGTTTATTATGAGGACTTCAAGTAGAAAAAATACTATACGTGTATATCTGAAACTTCAATATAAGTGCTGTTTAATAAGCTTATATCTTTAAAAATTAAACTGTAAATGATTAAAACTGTAAAAATATAACGCAGTATTTTTGAATCTACTGCTAATTTCGGAAACGTCTGAGCTGATTTGGACAGGATTATCACCAACTATTCATATATATATATATTTTTTATAATATAGGAGTAGCAGACGAGCATGCAGTCCACCTGATGGTATGTGGCTACTGCCGCCCACGGACATCTGTAATCAACCCCAGATAGGATTAGATATTCCTACTTGAAGTCGGCCGCAGATACGCCGCTACCCCTGAGGACTAAGGTGGAACGCCTCGTAAAAGTATGTCTCTCTTACCACACTCTTCAAACCGGAACACAGCAGCGCCTAACACTGCTGTTATTAGGTAGAAATAAGTGTGGCGGTGGTGCCGCCGGAGTCGAACCACAAAGGGTTCTACCACCTTCAATATATGTATAAGTATTAACGGAATTCATAGGGAGTATCATGTTGCATATTAAGCTTGAAAATATTTATATTATTTTAACATCAGATTGATTAGTGCATCGTTGTACCGCGACTGGATACGATACGATGGATAAAATCTTTCCGATGTCTCTGTTTCGCTTGTCGCGGTTGGAACCGTGCTGTATTGGGTATAAACAATTACGTTAAAAAATTCCATTCATTGACACGTGGACCGAATATAAAGCGAGTAAAATATAAATTACAACCATGTAAGTATGTACTATAGACATACTCAAATATGATAATACATATTGTTCACTGAACTGAGTTAATGTTCTGCGAAAATAAGGCTGATAATTATACAGTTCTCATAAACAACATTAATATTGATGCTCGTTGTTTAACCTTTATTTGAAATTTAATTTATTTGCGTATTCGGTACGAACTTTGTGCAGATTCGTTGTAGAACGCGGTTCGAATGCGCTCCGTTGATTAGAAAGATTAGTTCCAATGAATTTTCATTTGCAGTTTTATATACATTTTAGACGTTTATATTGAGGTGATATCAGTAAGGTCTTGCGAAGTTGCGATTTAATTTACACATTAAATCTCACCAAAGTCACCTACGACTGAATGTAAAGGCTTGCGTCACGCCTGGGATAACTCATTTTATCCGTGCTCAAGTAAGCGTTCGGTGCAACAACATGCATACGTGCTTGACCCAACGTAGGATGTCTTTCGAAAAATAACCTTTTACCGACTGGCTGGCTAGACGACTCGATTTAAGAATTTAGCACATTAAAACGTCGAGTCGGGTTCCTTCTTATCTTAAACACGTCTAGACTGCACGAACTGACTTACAATCAAACGTAGACGACATGTACGGATTCCAGAACATTTATCAATGATTTCTTGTTGGGTAATGTTTAATTCATTCCCGAATTGGCAAATTTCCCATTTTTATATCTAATATTGGCATAGCAAACGGACTTGCAGTACACCTGATGGTGAGTGGTCATTTGCCACAGTCTCAAAGGACATCTGAGATTAATTCCATACTTATAGAAGAGCTTCTACCTGAAGCCTGTCACACATGGGTTGCCACTTTGAGGAGATGGTTTCTGCATATCGATACCTTAATTCGCAAATCAGCCAACTCCACTTTTTTTCAAAATGATTTTTTTATTTATTTTGATAGTAAATGGCGTTGAACGAAATTTTGACAAAAAGTGGAGTTGGCTGATTTGCGAATTAAGGTATCGATATGCGGAAGTCAGCTGACATCCACCACATTCCATGGAAAAGCAAAACTGCTTACTACTGACCGCCAACTATACTGGCTGTATCACTCTTGTTCCGTGGGCTCACCCACCTATGAAATTATAAGACTTGGTACATTCATAAGCGCATGTCAATTATTGTCTCACCTCATCACAATAAATGACGTGTTGCAATAGAAGATTTTATACTGTTGTAATAGATTCTGTAATTTGATTCGTTATTTACTATGTATTGTTTATAATACTCGTAATGCATACGTCCAATGTACGTTTGTATGTCAACTGTTTTTTGCTTAAAAGTCTACTGTTGTTTTCTAATCTATATTATAAATGGAATTGAAATGTATGAGTGTGATTTCAAATTGTCTTTATTTTTTTATAGTTTACCTAGTACCTAATTTTATTAAATCTGTTTGATGGAAAGATATACTTTTTATTGCGTCAATTACGTTACAATATATTTCAAGGAAAATATTTGGTTTGTTTCTAAATTCTGAGCATTTATTCATTGACACACTGGAAACACAAGAATCTTTGCCAATAACGCCTGACGTCATAACTTGCTCAAAATTGAACGCCGTAGGAAAAAGAGCTTATAAAACCTTTCTCATTTAAACCCGTTTCAGAACGATTGCTTAGGGTGCCTTTTCATCAGTTTTAGCTGAGGTTCATAGCTTAGCTTTGACCTTGCACATTCTTTGGCTATCTCATTTTTGGTGGAAAAGCACCCTTTTACATTAATTCCCAATAGGCTGTGATTTACCGTTTTACGCAGGTGCCTGCTGACATCAATTTAGATAAAAGGGCAATACGCAGTCGCAAACAGATCTAAAGGATATCATATGTCTTGCTACTACTATTACGTGTATGCGCATAAGATATTCTATCTTAGGCCTCAAAAGTCGGAACGCATCTGATGCAAATTTTTCATGTCTTGGAATAATTACCTCTCATGAGACTGTACGTAGTAACTACGTATATTGCAGTCTCACACGCGCGATAAACGTGTAGATTTTCTTCGAGTGGATGTTATTTTTACTCCTTAATGGTTTAATGAGATTTTTTTGTCTATGACGGTATATTACGACTTTTTATAGTTTTTTATACAAATATAAAATATGAAATTATTATATTTAACTCTGTGAGTAAGGTGCTGTGGATTGTCTCAGGTCAGCATCATACTTTTATAGGTAATTTTTTTCAGTAACAACCACACTATTACAAAAAATATATATTTTGCCATGCGTCATGTATTGCGCATAACTGTGGGCTGGCGACACTTAAAACTTCACTTGATGACCCTGACATTGAATATAAAACTTATTACTTAATTTACTGGAGGCAACTCCTTTTGCTTTATAAGTTACAAATGAATGACCTACATGGATTGCTGCTATCATCTCTGGCAATTCAATATTTACTTATTAGAAACACAGCCTCTTTCTTAATCAGGGGTTTGAATTTCAGGTACGCACCTTTGATTTTCATGTTTGTAGAAGATACAAAACAATAGAGGACGGAAGATATGTATTACCTAATTTGTTACAGTTTTCAACCCGTTCCCTGGAGCCGTCGTTCGGTTTACTCTTCAAAGACCTTCTGGATGACCTGGGTGTCCACACGACGGGTGCGTCAGTGATCGCCAGTACCTTGGACTCTGTCGTCAATTTCTCTGGATTCTTCGTGGGGCCCGTAATTAAGACGTTCTCGTACAGGAAAGTCTGCGTTGTCGGATCAACAATATGCGCTCTAGGATTGCTATTTACCGCGCCAGCTAACAGTATGGCGCATATAATAGCTACGTATAGTATATTAGGAGGTATGTATAAGATTTTATATATTTTTATAGTGATTGTTGATAAGTACTGATCCACATTTATGGTATTTACTTTATGCCTCACTATTAACAACGTATCATAATCATGAATAATATTGTAATATGATGTTTACATAAAGCATGTCACTATTTACTTTAACTTACTAAAGGTTAAAATATGAGGTACATATGGCTCTAAAATCTTGAAAATTTGAACAAATTAATGTAGTGATTTTTTTCGCTAACATCATGTTGATTGCAGCTTTGTATTGTCTGTGGCAAAATCCGATAAACCTTCATATTTCATTCAGTGCTGAACTCTAGAACCGATTGACTTAATTATTACCGTCGCGTCAGGGTATTAATCAAACAAACCGTTCAAAATTGATTTTCATTGACATTATATACAGACAGAGTACGGAATCGTTACTACCGGAGAACTGGAAATATTAAGTACGCGCTTTAGTAGTTGAAGTTATTCCTCCTTTTTTGACGCGTTTGGGAAAATGATGAGAGTGGCTTTTTATAATATCGACACCTAAGATCGACATTATAAAGATGCAAATTTTGTAGAGTAGATATATGTCATTTTAAATATTATATTTTTAGATGTGATATGATAAGATACGATACAATACAATTTCCCTTTTTGCGAATACACATTGATACACGCACTCTTTTATATGTTTTTATTAAATACGCAAGAGAAGTATATGTATCTTCTCTCTTGCATATATAAGTACACACATGCTTATTTATTACGTTAGTGTATGTAAAACTGTACTCGTATAATAATTTTCCTTGTTCCTTCCGAATGCATCACATATTTACCTATTATTATGGGACTCCTACAACTGATGAGTACCTACTCATTTATATAAGATCACTTTATAGGATACTTAGAATGCGTTAGTCATGTAATGACTTTATACGTCATAGAACCTTAACAATGTTATAGTTTAAACGACCCGTGAAAATACTATTGTACAGTATTTTCATGGATCATTGTGTTTGAAATGTTTTGTTTGATGCTTATACAATTTAGAAGAATCGTTATTTAGTCGTATTTTATATGTTGTATTATGGTTGTTAGAAAGTAGAATAAAGAGCTTTATATTTATTTGCCATTGAATATAAATCTCAAATTCATATTCAGCTATAACAAAATAGCTTGCTAATATAACATTGTTACAGTTTAATACTTAAATAGCAAAAAGGCATGCAGTCCACCTCATGGTGGTGCTGCTGCCCTTAAACATAGGTAATCAAACCCAGATAGGACTGGATTCCTACTGGAGGTCGACCTCAGATGCGTTGCTACCCTGAAGGATTAAGTTGGAGTGCCTCGAGTTGACATATCTCCCTTCGCATACTCTCAAACGAAAGCAGCAGCGCTTAGCATTTCTGTTATAAAACAGAAATATATGTGGTGGTGCCAGCGGAGTCGAACCACTTCAGAAAGGATCAAACCTATACATCCATTCGTAAGCCTCAGTGAACCTCACTGCCGGACATAGGATTCCCTAAATTGGTATCATTCCGATAGGTTTTGTGTCTATCTAAAGTAACCTTTAAAATAACATAAATCTTAAAGAATATCAGCGAATAATAACTTATTCGCGGTCTTCTATGTTGTCCTAAAGAAGACAGCGAATAATAACTTCTTCGCTTCTTCTTCTTCTTCTTCTTCTTCCTTAGGATTTCGGTCTGCCTGGCCTGCGGTCATCCCATATTTTCGTCGTTCTTGTCATATTTTTTTCCCCATAAATTGTCTATCCTTCGAGCGATATCGCAAACCCTTTCCTACATCAGCCTTTTATAAACAGTGAAATAAACAAATAAATCTCTCAGTTCCTTTTTTGAATTGACGGAAAATATCTTTATTGACTTAGCAACCTTTGTAGAGACCTTCAAGACTTTTTCAATTATTCAGATAAGGAGGTCATGAACGGGAAAATATGTTTACTTTGTAAATAGCAGCTTCGTCGTACACGCTCTGAATTTCAAATATTTTTTTCAAATGCTACTTATATAATTTGGGAAGACGTGATAAATATTATGATAAATAAAAGAATATACCACTCTATCTCGTATAAGGGGTTAGAGACCTTTTTTTTTTTTTTTTTTTTGTTTACGAGGGGGAAACCTTCAAAAGCTATCCGACGACGTGGGAGCGACGCCGGGTTATGTGGGGTTTTTACCGCACTAAAACCCCCCCGGTGGTCGTCCTCAACGCTTGTTGGAGAACTCCGGGATCTCCGAGGGAACACAACCGGAGTCCTCCAAGCGCAATGCCCCGATCGGGCTCTACCCTGGGGGAGCACTTTTGGCTCCTCCCACACCATCTGGTGTTTACGACGGTATGCTCCCACTCTTGCCACCCGCAACCCCGGAAGCCCCCTTTTAGTCGCCTCTTACGACAGGCAGGGGATACCGTAGCCCTATTCTATTCTCGAGACTACAGGGACAAAGGGGTTAGAGACCTACGAGTATGTGGTTCGATTCCAAAGGCGACATCGCCCCACCTTTTCCTGCCTTCCTGCCTAAAGCACTAAACACTACTATTAGTGTTTAGTGCTGCTTTGTTCTGGTTTGAAGAGTTTGGTAAAGGAGAAATACTTAACAGAGGCATTTAAATTGAAGGTGGTAGAACCCTTTGTGGTTCGACTCCGGCGGCACCACCGCCACACCTATTTCTACCTAATAACAGCAGTGTTTGGGGCTGCTGTGTTCCGGTTTGAAGGGTGTGGTAAGGGAGATAGACTTTTCCGAGGCGTTCCAGCTTAGTCCTCAGGGGTAGCGGCGCATCTGTGGCCGACCTCAGGTAGGAATATCTAATCCTATCTGGGGTTGATTACAGATGTCCATGGGCGGCAGTAGCCACTTACCATCAGGTGGACTGCATGCTCGTCTGCTACTCTCATATTATAAAAAAACAAAAAAAATATTTCTCAGGGATTGCAACGCATCTTTCGCCGACCTTGGTAGGATTTAAATCTTATCTGAGGGTTTTTACGGATGTCATACGGCGACTGCACTTATTGCAAATCATGGGAACTGATGTGGGAATCATCTTTATGATAGTATCTCTCTTATACTTATGAATGTTATTTTAAATCGTATGCGCCCCACGCTTTTAACTAAAATTACCTTAATCTTTTTAGTCTGTTATAAAAATGTGTTATCTTAAAAAAAATATAATAAAGTGTTAAAATATTCAAGTGACTTATAATACACAAGAATGTAATGGTGTTCGTTTAATCCGTTGTTGCTATCGCGTTCTGTTTATTGTATTGACACAGTTAATCATGTGGTCATGAATGACGATCAGTATTTACACGCGATCATTTTATAACCGCATGATGGCCGCCCTTGGAGATAGCTTTGCCCTTTTCTCTCAGTAAATATATAATTCGGATATTATGACATAATAGGCATCATTTAAGGAACATTAAGGTTGTTCCTCGAATATTCAAATTATTATTTACCTTTGCGGTTTTTGTTCTCTTTTAATGGGTTAATTATTAATATATCTCCTTTTCTCTTAACAACGTAGTAGCAGTTAGATACATATTTAATAACTTTACAGTTAGAGTTAGATACATATTAATGCAAATAAATTATGGTCTTTTACTTGTCGTTGGTTAGGTATCTAGAGTTAATGTAAGTAAAATAACCGGATCAATATGCTATGCAAAATTTCAAGATTCGTGTATAGCACGTATAGTCCACGTAAAACTGCTAGTTCGCTCTGAATATAGTAATGAATCGCGTCGCCATAGCAAATTGTATGAATACACCTGCTCGCAACAACTTCAGAGCGGACTAGCAGTTTGGCGCGAATTATAACTACTTTGTAATTTATATTACTAATAATGTTAATGTTTTATCTATTCCAGGTTTTGGTGTAGGTCTGGCCTCTTCGTCATCATTCGTGTCTCTAAACCACTATTTTTCGAAGAAGCGTGGTCAGGCAGTAGGCTTGTCCATGGCGGGCACGGGCTTCGGGTTGATGGTGATGCCACAGCTGGTCAATCTGCTGTTAGGGGAGTTCGGGTTCAGGTGGACCGTGGTCATACTGGGCGGGTTGGCGTTCCACGCGGTCCTGGGTTCATGTCTGCTCCAGCCGATTAAGAGGCATCTCATAGACGAGCCGGTGGACTGTGAATTGCAACCTGTAAAGGTATTTACAATTATTTATTTATACAAGCATTATTAAAAATAATAATATTTTATAAGATATTTTAACAGAGAAATAAAGATTAATTACTTATATTAAACATAAAAATTTAGTGTGTACCTATTTACATGACGAACAAGTTTTACACATCCACATAATTTATAATTAATATACCTATAATATATATGTATGAACAACTTAAAAAATCAACTTACGGTAATTCTACGTATTATAGGTATTTGCTTACATACAATATTGTCACAATGACGTGTCTGCATTTGTGCAATCGTTCTCATAAGTCATTTTGCATCAATCGGAAAAAAGATAACAAAAATGTCTGCACCCATACATAAATTTATGTACGTGTATGTTTTTCTCAGAAAGTATAGGCCGCGCCAAACTGCTAGTCCGCTCTGAAGTTGTTGCGAGCAGGTGTAGTACAATTTGCTATGGCGACGTGATTCACTTCTATATTGACGTTCAAAAAGTGCTATGTAAAGAACCTATTTTGAATTTTAAAAAATGGTTTGATTTGATTTGATTTGATTTATTTAGAGGGGACTAGCAGTTTGACGCGGACTATAACTGCCATGACTCTAAGCGAAAACTGTAAAATTTTAACTACATCTTAAGTTAGCTCATATTTATTTGCACGATACCGACACATAAAACCCGTTTTTGTTTTTTGTTTCTGTGTACGAGCTTATCGTGGAAAGTTACTGTAACGGGACTTTACATTAAGGTGTAACACTGTAAAAAGTGACTAAGGCTTCTTTACACCTATTAGAGTTTTTGTGTATGTGTGCCCAAGTGCGGATTGATAGACTTCACACATTTATGTGATTAAGTCACACTTATGAGATTTTTTTTAATAGCTCAGGCGCGTAGGTTTTGTCATGATGATTTCCTTCGCCTTTATTGCAAGTGATAATTTAATTGTAATACACTAATAATTTCAAAATATCAGTGGTGCGTGCCTGGGATTTGAACTTCGGACTCTCCAATCGATAGGCCGAGTTTCAACTACTACGCAATTACTGTTTTTATTTGGCATTGTTATGTCCTTTCAATTAAATTTTAACACGCCTTTATTCGCCTTGGTATGTTCCCGGGTATGTTGGTAACGGAAACTTTGAACACTGTTTTTGAAACTTCAAAATGTCGGATTAATTCGAAAATTCGCATACTTATCAAGGACCGATGACAATACACGATTTTAATTTAATGCTTAATTTATTCCAGGAGATGGAGTGTATTTTCGAGAGCGATGAAGAAGCGGAGGACAAATTTGAAATAAATCCGTTAGTAACCCATCCGATGCCAAAGTTGACGCCGCAACGTTCCCACGGGAACATGAACCATCCGTCAGTGCGAACTGTTGGGTTGCCTAGAGCCAAAACCTGTGATAAACCCCTAGAAGACTTTGAGAAGAACAATAAACTGATGCCAGTGTTGACAACCGCTGCCTCGGTGGCGGCGATGCAAAGAGTGACATCTAGTGGGAGTATGAGCGAAGCGGCCAGGAAGAGAAAAGTTTCCGTCATATCGAACATATCCAATATGGATTTCACGGGCAGTTATCTGCAGTTGTATTTGGATGTAAGTTTTTTTTTTTATATAAAAGGAGTAGCAGACGAGCATGCAGTCCACCTGATGATAAGTGACTACTGCCGCCCATGGACATCTGTAATCAACCCCAGATAGGATTAGATATCTACCTGAGGTCAACCACAGATGCGCTGCTACCCCTGAGGACTAAGCTGGAACGCCTCGGAAAAGTCTGTCTCCCTTACCACACCCTTCAAACCGGAACACAGTTGTTTGAGGTTCGGTTTTAACGTAGCGTCTAAAGAGTACAACATATTTTATAAGATTAGATTTTTACCTGATGTTGGCTACTCCTGGGGGTCACGTTGGGACGCCTCGGATAAGTATGTCTGCCTTCAGACCCTTCTCAACTTAACACAACAGCGCTTAAGACTGTATTAGAAAGAAATAGGTGTGGCGATGGTGCCTCCGGGGTCGAACAACAGAACAACTTTTACCACATTCAAAATATACTTTAAATTATATAATTTATCACCTATTTTATTGTTAAAATTTACCATTATTTATAAATATAGACGTTGCGCACTTTTATTTTCAATAAATTGAGTAATGTAAATTAATGATAAAAATATCTGTTCCAGACGGCCGACGAAGAAGCCATTCAGATGAAATCCTTTAAAAAAATAGAGCCCGAACAAGAGAAAAAGAAGGGATTTTTTAGAAAGTTTATTGCTTTGATGGACTTGGACCTTCTGAAGGATTGGTCCTTTTTGAATCTTTTACTCGGCCTTTCTCTGTTTTGGAGCGGGGAGCTACAATTTAGGATGTTAACGCCGTTCTTTATTAGGAGCTTAGGTTATAATATGAATGACACGGCTTTCTGTCTGTCCATGACAGCTATAACTGATATCTTGGTTCGTTTGATACTACCGCCTATATTTGACCGTACGAGTATTTCGAAGAAAATGATTTTCTTCATCTCCGCTTTCTTCTTGGCAGCCACTCGGTCGGGTAAGTTTTTTGAACTTTTTTTATAATTATGCTAAGAAGTGTATATTACGAACTTAAATAAAATAATAAAGGTTGCGTTAAAGTTATTGTTGTTATAATAAAAAATATTTAACTTTGACGATAATAGAATGTTATAATTCTGTGTTGCACCGGTTTATTCATAATTAACGTCATTTGTTTCAATGACACTACAATTTTTAGTCGACGTTGACAGGTATAAATCAAGTTGCATATAATTGTTATTAGTAATTATGTCACATTCGTCATTAATATCTACTAATTTTATTAAAATATTGCGTGCGTCGTGTATGTTCAATTTATATTAAGGATCTCTAGACAGGATAAATTATGGCAGTGATAGCCTAGTGGTTAAGAAACTCGGCCTATCGATCGAGGGGTCCGAGGTTCAAATCCAAGGCACCTCTGATTTTTCAAAATGTGCGTATTAGAAATTAATTATCACTTGCTAAACGGTGAAGGAAAACATCGCGAGGAAACCTGCATACCTAAGAGATTTATAAAAAAAAAACAAATCTCAAAGGTATGTGAAGTCTACCAATACGCACTTGGCCAGCGCGGTTGACTATGGCCTAATCCTTCTCATTATGAGAGGAGACCTGGGCCCAGCAGTGGGACAGTAATGGGTTGATGATGATGATAAATTATTACATATTTCCAGTACTAGCCGAGCAAAGTGAATGGGTGCCGCTCATGATCTGGCTGTCCATATGCGGTTTCTTCCGTGGCATGTGCCTCAGTAACTTCACGCTGACAATCTCGGAGTACTGCCCGCTGGAGAAGTTACCCGCTGCCTTCGGATTGCACATGGTCAGCAAGGGTGTGTTCGTTGTGGCTATCGGGCCTATTATTGGTGAGTACTTTTATTTTATCATCTTCTCATCATAGTATTTATTATCATTATCATCGGCAGTTACTTAAGAACATTTTTCTCGTTTGTTAACCGAGCTTTGGCGTTTTCTATGAAAAATCTTTATTTTCCAAGAGATTATCATCGAAATTGGAGCACTAGGGAAAAACTATATGCTTATTTTATAAAGTTGAAGTAACTAGCCGGTTTGTTTGTTATTTAGGCGTCCATTTCACTGAGAATAGGCGGTCTTTTTGTCCGATGTTTTTTCCCACGATAGCAAATAAACCAAATCGAAAAGATCGTTTTTTTGGAAAACGATCGAATTTAAATTTTGTGAATCACTTTTTTAGATTTCGAATCTGATTAATTAAAGATCGACTTTACTCGGGAAGAGTTGTCATCCCTACATTGCACATACAGCAAATGTAATCTTGGTGTGAAGTTACGAATAATTATAAATATATTTTATAATGAAATTAAATTTCTCCTAATTTCAGGTTACGTAAGAGACTACACCGACAACTACGCCATTTGCATCCACGTACAAAACGCACTTATAATGTCCTGTGTTCTCGTGTGGGGCATTGAATACGCTCTCGCGTATACAAGGAGACGCAAAGTCGTGCAAATATAGACGGTATATTGATATAACGTATACATATACTGCAGTGATGTATGTCTGACTTGATATTGTAGTAAAACTTGTTAAAGCAAGATATTGTGATCTTCATACGTGGTAATTTGCTTGGATTTAATCTTAATGATTTTAATTTTAAAAAATATTTTGTATACTCGTAAAGGTACTTCGAGTTTTAATCTTAACATCAGAAGGTACTTAACTACTTTTTTCTTTTCTTTTTGTTATTTAATTGTTTGAATTACAGTATATTCTTCAAATGTAAGGAAAAGCAAGTCTGTCAATGGAAATAATGTATAATTTGTTTCTATGTGTGTATTGTTTTATGTATGCAAGAATATAAATTAAATCCATGCGAATTATTTCACAATATGTTATGTTACATATTAGACAGTATCTTTAAGATTGGATTGTTACGTTTCGTAAGTGTATTTTATTTTTTGAATTAATTATTAGAGAATAACACGAGGCATAGATATGTGAGATGTTACTGTGTTTTGTACTTTGTTTTAAATGTTTGTTTTAACGGTTGCCTTTCAACTACATTCTCAATGTTCTTCAAAATTTTTCTGTTGATTATTGTATGATGACTGACTTTTGCTACGATACAACTTAGAAATAACATTGAATATTATAATATTATCTATAAATGTTTGATTGGAACCAACAATCTTAATTTAATTCTTTTAAAAGTTTATGCCTGTCAGTAAAGAAACCTTGTAAAGTTAAAATACATTCTTGATTTTGATTTCGAAGGTTGTAAGACTGTCAGTTTTACAAATTTTGTTGATGTCATTATTGTTGATCTATATCGTACTGTTTTGTTAAATATATTTGATAACACTAAATGCAAATTCCTAAAACACCACCTGAAAGAATATTAACAGTGTTGCATTGGTAATTGTAAACATTAAAATCAAAACAATAGCAACAAAATCAAAAAAGAATGGTGTAAAAATATGGTAGTACATATTTAATCTTTGAGCTCACATAAACAATAAATAACATCTCGATTAAGTAATAATGTTAAGTTATGTTAAAACAATCTTAATATTGTATAAATCAGTACAACATGTACAATTTATTTTGTTAAATTTGATTTTATTTAGAATGCCGTGAATTTACTAATTAAGGGCCTGGTCTAGCCATGAATGAGAAGTGATTAACCTGGGTATTAATAATGGTAAGGGATAGATAAGTGACTTGGTGCTTATACTAAACAACTGAATGTCTTTATAGGCAGTAGGGTATCCCAATGATTTATTAGGCGGCTCACATATCGATGGTTAACAGCAACTAGCAATTGAGAAATTACTACACCGTTAATAGAGTATCAAAAACAACTAGATAAATCAATTTATTGATATGTTTCATTGAGATATTTTGAGATACATCTTAATTAAAACATATTTTTTGTCTAGCCTACTTTGATTATAAATTGAAAATGACATTGTATTAATTACTATATTATGGCCAACAAAACCAAAATAAATGAACATAACTAAGAATTTAATTTATTCAGAAATAACGAATAAATTATGCTTTATTGTCACCAATTCTCAATTGTTATTTGCCAAATGGAAGGTCGATTGTATTAATTCTATTTGTTGCGTTTTCATATTACGATACATACATACATAGCATAGCGCAAATTACCGCCATCTAGCGGCAAAAATATATCAGCCTTTCACCGTTAGTATATGAGCCGCCTTTTACCAAATCGTTACTTAATGAGCATTTAAGATTGACTGCAATTTTACTTAATAATATATATTTTTTGCAAATATTTCTAATTCCAAGTTTCTTCCAGTGTTATATTTTTATATTCAACGCAAATAAACCATGACTTGATTGTGCTCAAAAAAGTGTAAAAAAGGTTTTTTATCTGTTAACATGACAGCTAGTGAAGTGAAAGTGTAATGTAGTACGTAACTAAAACTTATAGACTTGTAATGTTACATTTAGTGTAACATTTTGTAGATATTCATTTTAATAATCGTATTTTTAGATGGTTGTTTGCAGTTTTGAAAGGTTTTATCTAGTTATTTCTAGACAATGATACAATTCCTAGAACTTTAGGTAGAGTTCTTTCAATGTTTAAGGGGACGTAGATTTAGGAGACTCATAATAATATCGGAAATGGTGTAATTTGTAAAAAAATGTCCATAATAGACCACTTTTAAACAGATATTAAATATATAGGGCATTAGAGCGGACATGTCAAGATTTGCTTACAAATATATTCATCCCGCTTCACACAGACATCATAACATTGACATATATGACATTTGACATATATTGATAATAAGCTGTTGATGACAGTTCCTCCACATGTCCGGCCTATTGCTACAATACAGAATGTCTTTGCTTTTGAATAATATTATAAAACAATTTCTCAGAGACGTTTTCATACTGAAGATATAATTTAATATAATAATCTACGACTATATTATTATTTTTTTAAATATGCCAAAAATCAAGCAAGCTTGCTTGATATATAACCGAAAGATTTAAGGGTCAATATTTTACGTTAAGGAGTATTTCATAAAATGATTTATTATTGTGTTAATATTATATTTACGCTGTCTATGGTAACATTATCTAATATATTATTTAAATAATAAACAACATCGGCAGTTTATATCGTGAATTATTCGACTCATTACGGGCCATTTTTATTAGGGTCTCGAAATAAGAAGTATTTTGAGAGTCTTCTTTCTTGTCACGCATGTTAATGTCCAATCCGCATGCGTTAATTAACCCGCTAATCTCTTTGAGGTTCGCGTGTATATGTATGATTATATAACAGGAAAATTTACGAAACAATAGGTAGTGTCATATAGTTTCATAGATGCATGAAATGTGTCATGCATGGGAGCGACAAACGCACGCATGCCTAAATCCGCGTGATAAGCTTCTGAAGTGAACTGGCCCTACGTCAGGCGTGACGATTTATTTACGATATGTTCTTTCCCCGTTACATCAAGCAAGAAACAATATTCTTACATATATTGTAACATGTTATATTTATGTAATTCAATTACGATTAGTATGATATGTTTTGCTAGTAATTAGACTTGCCTGCAAGTTGAACACACGATTGAACGCGTATACTTGGGAAGTGTATTAAGTTCTTTAAGTTATTTTTCGATCCATTTATTAGTAGAATGTCAATGTTTCCATCAAGCGTCTATGCATTTTATATATTTATTTTTTTATAATTAGTTCTTCTTCATTGTCACGTATAACGGTTTTAAAAGATTGTGTGCTGCTATTTTAAAACTAAATTCTACCGTTTTATGTATGCTTAGGCCCACTTATGACAACGACAAAACGACAACGAAAATCTGCGCAGTTTCGTGCTTTGTCCTTCAGATGGAAAATTGAATGATGTATCATTTTTTATTGTTTAAATGCGCTAAGATAAAACAGTTTTCTATTTGTGTTTGTTTGTGTCTATTGTGTTTTGTTTGGTAGCTATTTTGTCTAAAAAAATACTAGAAATTGTTGTCTATACAACGTTAGACCTTCTCTTTGCTTAATTTTTTTGGATAGCGTAAGCTGCAGGTCCATGTGCGCTTATAAACTTATAAATACAATAGTTATTTTCCGCTATTTTGTGATAGCTGTTGACGAGTTTTGGTGTCATCCATAAAAGACATTTATAATGATACTAGCTGACCCGACAAACGTTGTGTTGCCATATAAATAAAAAAATGTTAAGGGTGAACAAACCCTTACCTCTTAGGGGTATGAAAAATAGATAGTAGCCGATTCTCAGACCTACTGAATATGCAAATAAAATTTGGTGAAAATCGGTAAAGCCGTTTCGGAGGAGTACGGTAACTAACATTGTGACACGAGAATTTTATATATAAGAAGATTTGTCGGCTTTCGATCGGCACTCGGCGACTACATGTGTACATAAAAAGTGAAAAAATATATATTCCGAAGCTACGCGAAGAGTCAATTGTAGGTTCCACAATAAATTTATTTTAAATAAATGAAATACTTACATTTATATCAGCTAGGAAATTTTGCATGATCAAAACTTAGTGCTTCCTTGGTACATAATTGTAGTATAATAGTCCAGTGAAATTAGAAACCAGATGATTTAGGTAGAAATATTGCGTTTTGCGCTATCTCATTATGAAAAATGTAGAAGCAATAAAATATTCTCAAGTCGTGCCAACATTTCTTAAATTCATTGTATATTTCTTTGTATATTTTTCAGTAAATAAAATAATAATGTTAAGTATACATTGTACAATTCTAAGTGTTTTGTGTACGCGCTATTCGATGCGACATTTTATTTTTATTGTCTATGTCTATTTCACGCGCTTTTTATCTTCATAAAACCAATTAAAACGTAGTCGGCGCTAGCGTTTACATGTATTTAAGAACGTAGACTCCATGTAGACTCGTAATCTATTCATATTTGTAAATGAATGCAAGTCTTCAAAACCTTTTTTTACGTGCTGGATGAAAACTTAGCGCGGTTTCGAATATCTTTAAATTTGTTTAAAACGTATTATTAAAATCAATTGTGTACTTATCTTCTCAAACATTGCGTCTTCCGAACTTTCCTACTATTTGTAAAAAATGGGCTCTGTAATGTGATTTTATTGACCAAATATACTTAATGACTTTTGATAAAAATGTACCTTGAAGTGGTAATGTACTCACAGTGACTGTTATGAAGTATTCATATATAATGTATAAGTCTAGATCGACAGTGGAACTTGAGAAAACATCAAAAAATCATTATAAACTCGAGCGAACCTACTCTCGGTAAGAACCGAAGGCGGAACATCATTGCGTAATATATATTGCGCAATTCAAGTGAAGCTAACTTAGTAGTAAATATCGCAATCGGGGTGAAATATGCCCGGAAAACTAGAAGAATTATATATCATACGATAAAGCTACTTTTAAAATGGATATGGAACGTACGTCCTTCCCGCATGTTCGCTGCACGGGCGCACTCTATGCTAATTATTACTCTGTGGTAAGGTCTTTCCCGCCATTTATTTATATTTATTTCAGTACGAAACTCGCGCACAGATGCAATATTGTTGTATTTTTAAACGAATAAGGCATAGATCAATGAGACATTATCCGTTCCGCCATCGAATCTAGACTTAATATTTTGGGAATATTATATTCCTAAGAGTTGTTGCAAAAGTGTCGTGTGCCATTTGAGATGTGGTTTGTAAACATGAACTTTTTATAACCTTACATTATCTATTGAACCGCGTATTTTTGTTCGAATCAATTAACGAAATGTATGTGCCAATTATAAATAATTATGAACGTAAAAGACATTGTTAGTCTCTTAGAGAATTTTGTGTCCTATCATAGTCTGTATTGAATTCTTCTGTTTTCAATACTGCAATTAACAAATACAGATTAAATGTTACGTAATATTTATTGTATTTTACACAACATTTTGAAATGTATTCGAATAATTTCATTATTTGGATGTTGTTAAATATAAATTTTGATACGTAATTGTTTATGTATGTGTTTTCTAATACATTACTGGCAATGATAATAAAGTTTTATTAAACAAAGTAAGTACCCACTAATTTCGTGTAAAACAACTTTTTAAAAATAAAGACAATTTATTTATTGGTACAAACTTGTGAATATTGAGATAATGAAATGTTATATACATATGTACATTTGTATGTTCATATAAACATTTTTCGATACACAATGCTAACATATCTTGTTGCCAAATATTGTACATAGAAGTAATCTAATAAAGGGAGCGTAAAACATTTAATTATTTTGACATAACTTTTTCAAGTACAAAATTTAAAAGTTACAAAAATCAAGGTTATATTGTATTCATTTATACTTATAAAATTGAGGCATAATAACTTAAGTTGTCTACTTATAATCATATTATTTAATTTCTGAGTATGTTTGAGTAGTGATTTAATTAGCTTATATGAATTATTTAAAACCTATTTAGAGATGTAGGCACGCCTTTATACTGTATTTTAATACTGCAAATGTACCTTAACTAAATATATCAAGAATTTTATAAACGAATGACATACATAATTGATTAAACTAATTATTGGTTACCGAAACTTGTGTATTATTTTTATTTAAGTACCCAAAATTTTAACAGGTTATTTAGAGCGTTTATTGGTTGAGTCGTAAAATTCATCTTACAACCGTATTGTTATGCTATATAAAAATGTAATCAGAAAAACATAATGAATTGAGTTTAATTATTTTTTGTACATGTCGTAAACGTCTTAACTGATTTTGAAAAGACTGAAAATAGGGTTTTACATACTAACGTTAAAATGGAACAATCGTGGGCTGGTATAATGCATCTTCTTGCACATTTTAAAAGTTTATACAAACACTAGTGTTGTCCTGTTAACATTGAAACATTGTTATCGATATCGACATATACCCTAAAAAATAATTTTAATAATGAAAGTGATTTTCAGCAGATTGGGCATCAGAAAAAGGAGAACCAAGTAGAAGTTAGTCAGACTGATTGTATTAACAATAGAATTGCGAGGATGGTTGGTTATTAGTGCAGTGGCGAATCCGGTTTATGTATATGCACGTTGACCGAATTTACATAACAAAGCTTAGGAGTTTTTAACACGCTTTTATTAGCTTGGGTTGTATGTATGTAACTATGTAACGGAAACTTTGAACCCGATTTCTATCCACTTTGAACGTTCAATTTAATTCATTTTTTTTGAAGAATTATCAAAAACAGATGACAATACACGATATTAATAATCATGTACCATTTTCCTTATCAACATTCACGATTTTTGAGGCGAGATTGTTCGAGCGCCTTAGAGAAAGTTCATCGCAAGTTACTAGATTGATTTTTAGGATTCTGTACTCACAGGGTAAAACGAAACCCTCCGCTGTCTGTTCGTGTGTCACAGGGCTTTGTCTCCAAAACCGCAATAGATAGGCACTTGATTTTTTTATAAAGCATGCATAATGGTATAATAACAAATACTAAAAATTAATAAAATAAATATAGTTCATAAAACTAAAAAACACGCTTTTATGATGAAATCAACTAAAAAGTAAAAAATAATCTTCAATCTAGGAATCAATTAAGGAACAGTAAGTATTTTAGTAAGTTCTTTTTTTTAATCCTTGACAAATAAAAACATTTTTAGAGAAAATTTACGAATAAATAACTAATTTACGTAATAACTACGTCATTTACGTAATTAATAAATAATTATTTCAAATATTTTAGGGACATGTTAGCACGGAGACGTGGCAAAACTTTTTAACGCAACTATTTCAATTCTCAAAACTGGGTACATTTTCTTGTTAGGAGTGAGTAATCTTTACAAATCTATGGTTTGGTCTCAATTATTTTAAATTTGTAAATTGTAGTAATTAATTAATGGCGGGAATTTATTTAAAAAGTGGCCTTTACACAATAGAGGAATACCTAATTTCAAAAATAAGTTTGGCCATAAACAAGACAAACAATAACAAAAAATATATTATTGTAAATACCAGCAATACCACTTTATAAAAAAATATGACTTCATCTATTACAAACGAAAATTAGAAAAAATACACATTATGACGCAATGATATTAAATTGTTAGATAATAATGTAATATTTCATAATCTTGCGTCATACGATGGGTCCATAATAGAATAAGAAAAATATTGGCAATAAGGTTGTTTAACGATATTATTACACGGAGCGGTCACATCACTAGAGTACATTTTGCAACTCCGTTAAAATATGTAACTATGCGATAATACAAAAATCAGCAAAATATAGAGCAATAAATAACGATGATCGCTCATTTAGATAGTCGCATAATGATTAAACTATAATAATATTATAAGGACATGATAAAAAAATAAGGAACAGTCTTGTTAGTCACTCGCTAAAATCGAAGAGATATGCAAAACAGGTTATTGAATAAACATAAATAAATGTAATGAATGAAATTATCTGAGACCAAAGAAAATAAATATATAAGGCATTAGGCTACAGATTTTTCTATCTTTCGCGACAATTTCGTGGCTATTCTTTTATGTATTGTGACGTAACTATTAAGTATTATAAAATGCAATATTTTTATGTTAACTTTTCATAATCGTAATATTACGTCTACCTATACTATTTTCTTGCCATTCACGTAAAAATTTAATAAGCAAATAAGACAGTATCAATACAGATTCTGATACATAGATTTTATATTTATTGGTATTTTTAACTTAAGGATATTATGTTACGTAATAAGGTGCTTAAATTTAGCTAGAGGGAGCTACAGGACGGTGTGGGTGCGGATTAACTAGCTTTAATGGTTTCCTGCCTTTTCACGGTTCAGGTGTATGAACTAATTCTAGAGTAATTTGATACTTACGCTTCAGTAAATTAATTGATACCTTATAGACTGAATTGGACTATCTGTCTGTAAATTGAATAATTATATTATTTTGTTGAAGAGCTGTTTTCGCAGTTTTTGTGTAAGATCCAAGCAATGCTTTAGTTGGTGTGACACCTCTTATGCATTTTAAAATAGATTGAACTGCGAAATAATGCATCGAGTTCAGGTGACACGGATGATGAGTCTTCTTATTTGATGAGTGGAGCGACGAAGATAGCTGAGGTAAGCAAGTCATATAGTTCCTCAGAGATGATGTAGGAGATGGCAAGACGCGTTTTGTAGCTTCTCTTGTTTATAGCAGCCAAAAATACGTCCAAATTTGGTAGGTAACTATGACAAAATTCCCTTTATGCGCGAGGACAATAGAATAAAAGACTACTATGTCTAGCAGTGTGCGATTCTAAGAACTCACGGCTGAATAAATTATCTAATTAGATTTACTTAGTATTTATTTATAATCTATGAAAAATCTAATTTTTATCACTATATTGATGGGTAGAATTATTTCATAATACTTTGGGCAATTTAAGTTAAACCATGATGGTTCGTGGTTAAACCATTGTTGTGGTTCGACTCCGGCGGCACCACCGCCACACCAATTCTGCCTCATAACAGCAGTGTTAAGCGCTGCTGTGTTCCGGTATGAAGGGTGTGGTATGGGAGACATACTTTTTCAAGACGTTCCAGCTTAGTCCTCAGGGGTAGCGGCGCATCTGCGGCCGACCTCAGGTAGTAATATGTAATCCTATCTGGTTGATTACGAATGTCCATGGGCGGCAGTAGTCACTTACCATCAGGTGGACTGCATGCTCGTCTGCTACTCCTATATTATATAAAAAGAATGGAACAATGGGCCAAATAAAATATTACAATACGGGTGAATCTGTAAGGCACTGCTAGTTTATATATTATTTCAGAGATAGAAGGCTTTTCTTATACGTCAATCCAGTAAATCGGAGCCTCGTTTAGCTTCACTAATGTACATTGTATTAATGTGAAGACGGAGACAGTATAGTTAGGACGCGCGTATGTGCTGTGTCGTTAAACCTGATAAAAATGTAAACTTGTAAATAATCGTTATCATTTTTATTAACTTATTTTATAAGTGTATGCACAGTTAGGTGTACGAATGCTTTTGTCTCGGAGTGCGCAAAAATAAAAAGTTTTTTTTTTAATTGTTTGAAAATTTGAAGTTTAAGTAGTTTTATTGATATACTTTATTTGTTTACGAAAATGGATGAGGCTTTAGCGCATTACGACGGGAAGGATCAGAAGGACTGCAAGAGCGCGTTAAAGCCGCCTGATGGTGGTTGGGGCTACTTAGTATGCATCGGTGTCGGCTTTACCACAGTGAGTATTTATGATTGTTTTGTTGAAGCAGCTAAAAAAAATCAGTCCATTTCATCGTATTCACTGTTGCCAATGGACATCAGTAGGTACTTAAGCCCTGATAGGATTGGAATCTTACCTGAGGTCGGTCACAGATGCTTTGTTAATTTTGAGGACTAATTTAGGTCACCTCGTATACGTTTATGTTTACCGTATCTATGAAACAAGAAAACTAAAGTGCGTGACAAGATATATTTGTGGCGGTGCTGTCTCCTTACCACGCTCTTTAAATCTGATCACACTGTGCATACTACTTTACTTATAGGCTTGATTTATTATCACCCTAAGTGTCGAATATATGTGGAATTGAAAATTGGTAATCCTAATAAGTCTCAGTTAAGTGGTGTATTATGAGACAATTAAGGAAAGGAATAAGTGGGTGAAGGTATTAAAACTTTAATTTTATGGCATTATTGATGGTGTTATATCACTAAATAACCTGTGGCGTTTTTGTATTTTAAAAGCTAAAACAAAATGAATTGATAAATTGATGTATGAATGGTTTGTCAGAGGCTCTTAAATTTTTGGGATGAACTTATTTTGTAGCACCCGCCAAAATTTTTAGTAAACAATTTTAGAGAAGTCAATTAAAATAGGATATAAATAAGGATTTTTGAAATACCTATATTAAAATTATTTTATTATAGTATTATTTCAATTAATCATTGTGTGTTATGTTCATGGTCGGTTATTTTTATAATAATAAATTCCCATTTTATAGTCACTGGCAGGTATGATTGTATAAGTTAGTATGAAAAAAGAAAAAGAACGATTCCAACGTCAAGTTGGAATTGTATTTTGCGCGGGAATAACAAATGTTGTACATTGTGTTAAGAAATAGTCTTTTAGGATGAAATAATCGATGTAGTGTAGTTATCACACACCTGTATCTAAAATGCAGGTCTGTGATGTGTGTTAGGTTGATTTCATATAGTTAGGTATCGTTTGAAATTGATATTAACTCCCTACTACCGCTACACAAAAAGAGAGAAAGAGCCACGAGAAAATGGGGAGTCTATTCCCGTGTTTTACCACTATCCTCACATATTTCAGCGCACATATTATCGCCTTGTATGAAAAACATTGTATTTATATAAACAGGTAAGTTATTGCCTTCGTGAATAAAATACAAGTACTTACTTACTAGCACATAATACGATAAAATGATCAATTGATGATTATTGTAATAAAAGGTGTTAATTGTCATGAATATACCTATGTATGATCCCTCTTCCACAATTGAAATTACATTTGAGTTTAAGAAATAGAAAAAACTGTGATTAAAAAATAGAAAAGACAGCTAAAGTCTACTATTAACCCGTAAACTATTTGAAGAAATTGTTCGTCATTGGTAATTTACCTAATTTTAATACATATTTAATTTCCGATATAAATATTTCTACGCATTAGAGTTTTTTTTTCATCATACCGTAAAATTTCTATGGATGTAACTTTGAATTGACGAAGATTTTACTATGATACAGAAATTCAACCGTAATCGTTATTTAAATTTTTAATTATTGATAAAACTCATTAATAGTTACGTAACAAAATATCGTTTGGGAAACGAAAGAAAAAATGTTCTTTATCATTTTTAGCCCATTTCTTTAATGATGATGATAAAATAAATTAAGTAAACATTCATTAAAATAAAAAAAGTATAATTGCTTAAAACTCTTAGCGGATATAGCGCCCTAATTATATGGTCCCTTCAATGTCTTTCTAACCAGTTTTGACTATAATTATATGACAATTTTAAAGATACTGACGTTATACTTTAACATAATCGTTTTTAACACACTTTTTAAATAGCTTGACCTGTATGTATGTAAGTATCGGAATTTTTGAACTCGGTTTTTACCTACTTTGAACAGTCCGATTAATTTAAAATTTTCAACAATTATCAAGCACCGACGACAATACACGATTTAAATAATTTTATCCCATTCACCTCATCAGGATCGTCAGGAATCAGGATTAACGATTTTCACGTGGTTTTTAGTTTTTAAACTTTCGCTTTCGCTTTCTACACTCACAGCCCCACACTAGGATTCCCTGTATCGTGGGTGCTATGGACACACATAGAGACAAATACACAAACACCCAGACCCAGAAACAGAAATCTAAATTCATCATTTAGAAATCTGTCTGGCCGAGGTTCGAACCCGGGACTCTCTGCGCGTCAGACCGGCATGGTGACCGCTCCGCCACGCGGGTCGTCAAACTATAAGTTATTATTATTTTTTCTTATTATCTTATTTCTATGCACGCGTGCGAGGTTTGATGCTTCTCGTAGTATTTTTCAATACAAATACAAACACGCAAGTGTGCATTCGCGCCAGTTTTAGCGTACGTAGCTTAGCGTCAGTTTATATACTTCATTTTATATACTTAAATCAAGTAAGAAATCAATATTTAAAAAAAAAAAGGAAATACTCAATATTACAAAAAAGAATGAAACTTTATTATTGTATGTACTTGTATTGTAAACCTTGTATTTAGGCGGTTTTATATATTTTGTGTAATATTCCTACAATATTTTCAGCGTGTCAGCGCCAACTGATAATCGCGTTAGTCTGCATTTGAGATTTAAATTCGATCAGCATTTTTCAATCAACTTTTAGAGATTCCAATTACCTATTTGGCCTATAAGTACAAACTGAATTTTGCAATTGCATGTAAAATTTTTACGAAGTAGGTATTCGTTGTTCATACTTGAAGACAAAATATTTTAATAAATTTTGGTAAATAATGATTTGCCAATTTATTCAAAGAAGTCTGTATGAAACGGTCCTATATCCTTCGTCACTTGGTTAATATATGAATATGACATGCCAGACAAAAAAGTATTATACACAATATGTATTAAGGTATTTACAACCGTAACACATTTGCGCAGGCATGGGTCGTGCCTGACAAAATATTGTAAATAAAAAATATAGTTAAGTTTGCCTGCTACGACCTGTGTCTGACACTATCAATGCCTGTATATTAGATTTTTAAATATTGGTTCCAAAATTTTCAAATTGATCGTGTAAACTAATTTAGTAAAACCTTGAGATTTTGGTCTAGACTTGTTTGGATATTATTTTTTGATACAGTTATGACTTCAATATCAAAAATATTGCATAAAAAAACTTATAATTAACATATACATCTAATTGACATTTTCGTTATTAATATAGGTAGGTACAATGTTATATCCTGTTTTTGCATTATGTGACGTATTAATGTAAATCAGATACCTTAAATGCCAATGACATAAGATGATCTCCGTTTTTATCCAACTGCCCTAGGAGAGGAATGTTTTGTCTTTTAGGTAAAACTTCTATAAATGGAACTTACATTTTAGTGTAAAATGAAATTCGAAAAGGATTGTATTATAGACCAAATGTTTGTACTAAAGATATAAATGAACAAATTTCTTATTCCAGCACCTACACATGTAGAGTAGGTACTGATAAAAAATTGTGATAGGCGTGTTAAGTCCACCAACTCGCACTTGGCACGCACAGCGAGACTACTATGAACTAAACTCTCATTCTATGTGGAGAGTGACGGTGAAGGGACAGTAACGGGTTCATAACGTCAAAGAAAAATTACGAGCAAAGTGTACTCTTTGGCATAGCTATACTTTAATATTATTTGTTTTTACGTAAAATACAATATAAAACCTTTTTTCAAGATGATACCTTAAATAAATAAGGCATTACATAAAAATCTCTTATTTTGCTCTATCACTTCGTAGCGGTCTAAACTAGTTTTAACGAGAAAATGAAATCGAAATGCTTCTTAGTCTCGTGATAAATTAATTTATGTATTAGCGATTGTAAAGAGATAAGTATGAAATGATAGATTAACTACGTTTATTGCAGACAATGCATTCTGAAGTAAATAAGAGTAAATAATGTCATTACACCTGTGTTAACTGTTATTGTTAAATGAGTTAAACACGATAACTAGCGCTATATATGATCTGACGTCGCATTCTGATACGTTGTTATGTCGTATCGGAACGTGGAAATGGTGAAAAACTTTGACATCTATCGTAAAAATACACGCCACGACATAGCATCGTGGTACGCTGTAAAAGTTGGTGACGTGGTCTCAATGGAATCCCATGACCCTAGTATTATTTTTGCATGTCTGACTCTTTGTCAAGCCTATCAAAAAAAGAAAAAGAAGAAAATAACTTGTTTTTCTTCAAATTTCAACGTAGAAAATATTCTGCCATTCACGACGCGATAACGTGTCGTGATTTTTCACGATCGACGTTCTAGTATTCCATGTCCGTCCACACATACTATCTTCTTTTTTAGTGGCACTGGTTTAAGGGGGTTTAAGCTTCCAATGTTGCCGCCTGCACCCTTGGAAGACTCCTCTTAGTCGCTTCTTACGACAGGGTCGGGATACGGTAGTTATATTCTGGTCTCGAGAATGTAATACCTATCTATATTGATTAATATGTGACATTAAAATGAGGTTAAGCTGTTATTTTGTTGTGTTGTTTTAGTCGTGTAACAAAATTATGTACCTATAGGTTATTATAGTTAAACTTTTACGATGTAGTAAATGTCAATTAGATAATTATGTTAATAACATTTTTGTGTCTTCTTAAAATACGAAAATTATCATAATGCCCTCTTTATAAATATATTTTTGTTTCTCCCAATTCCTTAAGATTAAGCATTAGATAAATTCATTGTACTTATAACTATTAATTTATAATTACAGTTTCAATTATTATGTCAAGTAGATTGTAATAAGTATATGTCCTATATATAAAAAACGCATCAAATCGAAGTTCTCTGTTTAATAATATCGATGTACGAGTAGATAAATGTAGAGACAAGAACTGTGTCTATGTAGAATTACTGTAGAGAAATTGATATTGGAGTGGAAAGGACAAATAATATTTATCGTTTGTACGTATCGTATGCTTATCACAGAAACACGTGGGTTTACCCCGTACGCAGGAAATATGTGCTTGACATGACGATGAAAGATGAGTAATTTAAGTTTCATCTACAGACCCACGCAGAGCAGAGGTAGCGTGCAGACAAACAAGTATTTTCCTATAAAAAAAACGCATTCTACACTCACAGCCCCACACTAGGATTGTCTGTATCGTGGGTGCTATGGACACACACAGAGACAAATACACAAACACCCAGACCTAGAAACAGAAATCTAAATTCATCATTAGAAATCTGTCTGGCTGGGGATGGAAACCGGGACCCTCTGCGCGTCAGACCGGCATGATGACCACTCCGCTACGCGGGTCGTCAGAATAATATATAATGTGTATTATCGTATTTAGTTGTATCCACCGTAACTCGGGCGCGTAAACATGAGCAGTGCCGGTCAAAATATTGTATAGAATATTATGATTTTGACTGACGGATACGACTGACGAAATAATGGATTGACGTTTGCTTATTCGGATTTGTTTCTGGTTGGATATATATTTTTATCAGAATGTCTGCATTTTTGCAAGTAAATTGCGTCTAAAAATAAATTAAGATTATACAGTTATCTATCCTAAAATCAACGTTAAAATAAATGAAGAAATATACGAATATAAATAAAATATAAGGGAGATCTTACCCTTTCTGAGTAAAGAAAAAGGCCGAATATTAATACTCTCTTAAGAATAAGTGGCAACCCTTATAATCATATATTTTATAACACGCCTGTCATCTGTTTTACATAACAAATCATCGCGACGTCAGTGGGCAACTTTTTGTTTACCTACATTTTTACAAGGTGATTACGAAACCTGATTATTACACTAGAAATGTCTGTAGAATTTAATTTTGATGTTTGATGTGATTAGTTCCATTTATGGTTCCACTTCTGTTAATACTTATAACTTCCCGCTACTTCGATCGTAAAATTATAGTAAGTAATGGTAGGTTTTTTGTTTGCAAATGTATTGAGTTAACGATGTTCACCATATGTACGGTGACACCGATATTCCATAAGAGCCGGATCCAGAATTTTAATTTAGGAAGAGCTTTAGGAGGAGATCCTACTTTAACAAACATTTTTTTATAATATAGGAGTAGCAGACGAGCATGCAGTCCACCTGATGGTAAGTGGCTACTGCAGCCCATGGACATCTGTAATCAACCCCAGATTATGCTCAATGGTTGTTTTCTGTTTATGGTGGCGAAAACATTATATAACATTATTTTCTTATGAGGTGAAATACAAAGTACAAGTGTTATTACTCCTACTATGATTAGCCTGTTACGCACTATTACTATATTATTGCAATCTCGATACGCAGTTTCAATTTATTTGTTTCCCATATTAAATTAAATATCACGAGTACTCGTTACATATTAACTTGTATCATTAACCTCCCTTTATAGACGCTTGTGGATAAAAAACGTCTGTGATTTGTTTGTGGTACTAATCCCTGACAATATCAGTACTGTTTAAATTTAAATGCAATCAGCATATTCGCAATCATAAAAGTCCGTTGGTACAATTTTTGTCCACCTAAATCTCCATAAATTGTCAAATCTCGAATCGCATACGAAAATTGGTTAAGATCATAGATTTAGAATTTTTTCACTACGCATGTATCAATGTTTAAGATTTATCGATACTTTTAGGCTTAATAAAATACACGACACCTACTTATTTTTGACATCGTATTAATCAAATAGATCAGATATCTGAAAAATGGCTATGAATATAATCAGTTTCTAATTTGCATGGCAAAGCTTAATTCTGTATAAATAATGAAGCAAGTAGACTTATCAGTATTATAAAAAAATTACAAGTCCTCGTATTTTTTTGCAATAAGGAATGTTCACGCATGTTTTTGTGTGATATGTAAATCAATTAAGGTTTTAGTATATCCAATAAGTTTTATGAACACTTTGTTTCTTGTTTTACTGCGGAAATAGTATTTGTCTCACACCTAGTTCTTTACTATGATCTATAGATTTTTTTTATAATATAAGAGTAGCAGACGAGCACGCAGTCCACCTGATGGTAAGTGGCTACTGCCGCCCATGGACATCTGTAATCAACCCCAGATAGGATTAGATATTCCTACGTGAGGTCAGCCACGGATGCGCCGCTACCCCTGAGGGCTAAGCTGGAACGCCTCGGAAAAGTCTGTCTCCCTTACCACATCCTTCAAACCGGAACACAGCAGCGCCTAACACTGCTGTTATTAGGTAGAAATAGGTGTGGCGGTGGTGCCGCCGGAGTTGAACCACAAAGGGTTCTACCACCAAACTATTTACTATGATCCTAGTATATCTTATGGATATACCTACCTACTAAGGTCACAGTTCGACATGGTTCTCTACTCCTCTGAAGTCAATGCAATTTTGATTACAATCGCATATACAGCCACGAGCAAAAGTATTAGGCACCTTACAAAACGTTTAGTCTGAGGTTAATATTAACGTAGGGAATAACTATAATGTCCCTGTAGCTCCGGGACGAGAATAGGGCTACGGTATCCCCTGCCTGTCGTAAGAGGCGACTAAAAGGGGGCTCCCGGGGTTGCGGAAGGCAAGAGTGGGAGCTCGAACCGTCCGGCCAGCTACCCTGGGATGGACGGCGTATGTGTGGTCGCATACCGTTGTGAACACCAGATGGTGTAGTGAGTTTCAAGCTCACTTGGGCGGAGCCCGACGGGGCAACGCACCAACGCGTCCTCTACGCAGCGCCGAGGACGCCCAGGGGGGGGGGGTTTAGTGCGGTAAGAATCCCACAAAACCCCGTGCCGCTCCCACGGCATAAGGTTACTTTTGAAGGTTTCCCCCTCGTTAACAAAAAAACGGATAATACATACATATATGACGGAATATTCATACAAGACTTCATACATAAAAGAAATGATATTCCTGCTCGATCCACTTATGTGGTTCAATATTAAGCCATACACACATAGTAACGTATACGTAGTATACACGTGCAAAACTTATATATATTTTAGTGTTGTGCAAAAACTAAGTATATATGATTTGAGCTTAGTTAAGTCTGTAATTTAGAGAGATATGAGATCGGCGACTACTTTTTTACTACTTATTCAATTTAACACAGATTACAATTTATCTTTGTAACGCCACTGTCACGGCAATTCTAATATCTAATATAAAATATTATAATTGAACTAATTAATTTAAATCTACGATCTCTGTCATAGTTTATTGATTTTTTTATGAGCTGTATTATTGCTAGTGCTTGCTGGTGCTCGGTATTAACAAAAATCAACCAATTTTGAATTTTATTAATTTATAGCCAGCAGAACTAGTAAGCAGGAATTGACAATTTTTATCTTTTATAGGCAACAAGGCTAAACATTGGATAGATTAATTATGAATATCGAGAACTAGTTCTTATAGTGTCCCCATAGTGTCGCTGTATGATTACGTCCTAATTGCACACATTGAAATAATGATGTATTGTCAAATACAAAATGAAGATTTTTCATTTATTTTGAATCTGAGGGGCCAGTTTTTAGTTGACAAGTAAATAGGTATTTTGGTAGGTACATATATTTGATACTTAATTATGACAAAAATTGATTTAACATTAAAATTTCCATAATGCTAATAGGGCTTTAATAGATAAAAAGATGTTAATTTTTGTATATTTTCCACAATGATTTTTTTTTTATAATTGAAGTAAAAAACTATGAAGTATGTAGTTAAGTACAGTCATATTAAATTCATTAATTACATTAACAATCTACTTCTCACTCGCCCACGGCGACGCCAAAATGGATTATAATTTTTGCTGGTATTTATGCAAAGAGGACTAATAAATAATATATAAATAAGCTCTGTATAAATAATTGTATGTAAATGTTGCAAATAAAAAAAGCTTTTAAGTGGACCATTATTTAAAGAGAACATTAATCTTTTCAGTTTAATATACAGTCACATATATTTCAGATCTCCGTACTAACAAAATTGGCAATAACTTGTAGGTGACTTTTCAAACTCAGATCTATTGCTTCATATGTAGGTACAATGTAGGTATGTAAACCTACATACGATAGACTAATAAAACCTAATGTCTTTGTATGTAGGTATAGTACTATATCTGTTACCGTAAAATTTCTAAATGATTTATTGTAATTCGATATAAACTGTCTGTCTGTCTGTCTGTCTGGTTGTCTTTTCTTCACGCCTAAACCACTGAACCGATTTTAATGAAATTTTACGAAGATAGTCTGAGACCCGAGAAAGGACATATGATAGTTTTTATCCCAGAAATCCCACGGGAACTAGGGATGGCGATCTAAGATCGATTAATCGGAGAATCGATTTTAATTTTAATCGATATTAGTAAGGATTAAATCATAAACTTTGCATTTGATCAAGTGATGATCTTTAGCAAAGTCCAAGATCTTTGTCCATGAGCCCACGAAGGTTTCAGAGTTGGTACGACCAATTTTCGCCAGATGGCGCCACTGGTATTCCAATGAACGTACGAATTTCCAGTTTTATGTATGTTAGTACGTATATTATGTTCTTTTAAACGCGGGCGAAGCCGCGGGCAAAAACTAGTAATTAATAATCAATCTGTCCAATGTTTGGCCTATCGAAGATCACTGGTAGGCATTTAGTAAGTAATTATTATTAACTACGCGAAAAAACAAAACTTGCTTTTATTTTGCTTGAATTTTTTCGTCTTGAATAAATAAGGTCTAAAAGGTTGAACTGACTATGAGTCGAATAACTTACGATTAAGCCGGGTAATAAAAAATAAGGACCGATCAATCTCTACATACCTATATTTCTATACGAACATTTTTACATATATTATTATTACGCAAGATTTTGAAATTGGTTTTTAAAATGAGGCAATAACACTTTATATAATGAAAGATCGTATAAAATGTAATAAGTTAACCTGGAACAGTATTTTTGGAATTTTCCTGCAGGATTATTTTAAATAAAATATTCCGAAATAACGACTTCTTTTTAGCCGACTTCGTTTATATTTATCAAACGCTTTTTATGAAATGATTGTAGCAAATTAACAACAGTCCACCATAAGGCTAACGGAATACTGCTGCCCATTTTGTTTTACGCGGAGAAATCCTCATGGATTCCCGTATGGGATATGTCGGACTCTTACCGACTAAAACTCCGCGGCGTTCCTCTGGACGCTCGATGCCGGGTCAGGAGAAGCATTATCATTACATTCGCGGCCCGGCAACGTCGGCCGGCGCTGATGTTAACGCCAGCCACGTCCCGAGAGGGAGGGGCCTCTCTCACTGGTGTCCCTCATGAGATGAGCGTGCAAAACGCACACACCACATCTCGAGCCCTAAAAACTGGAATTGGATTAAGGGGATACTGCTGCCCAAGGGTAATTGTAATCAACTCCAAGGATTTTACTTAAACTTGATCAGAGACGCTTTACAACTCCTGAGGACGGATATAATCTCCTCATAAAGTAAGTCGATCGGATGCGAAACGCAAGAATTGATTTAAGTTAAAAATTATAGGTTGAACCACACTGGTTCTACCTCATATCATTTTCAATTAGTACTATTGAGATAAAATTATTTCTAAAATAATTATCCTTTTCCCCATTATATATTTTTCTGCCATACTGTTGCCCTCATCAGCAATTAAATCGGCTTTTGATGATAATGAAATAAAATAATTACCGAAACATGTCACATAAAAATTCTTATAATTATGTAATGTTCTTTATTCAATATTCAAATACCTTTTATGTCAGTAAATATACAATGATATGAAAAATATATTCAGCACATGAATGTCGAAGTACCTATCGTATGTTAACATAAAAATGTAGGTACTGATTAATTAATTAACAAATTAAAAAAAAGAAAACAAATAACTTTTTTACAGTGATAACGAATAACTTTTTTACAAACCGGTGAAGAGCGAGACGGACTCGCACATAAAAGGTTTCGTACCGTCGTTAATTTTTATTTATTATCAGTATTAAGCTCAAAGAACTATATGGAGAATTAGTGTTAAAGTAAAAAAAAACGAATTGCTTAAATATACTTCGTATATGTCACTTCCACAATTTAGACAAATCCAACGACAACTCATATATTATAACTAAATAACGCTAAAATCACAAAGAAAATCGTTAATGATGATGAGGTGAATGGGATAAAATTGTTTAAATCATGTATTGTCATTAATTCTTGATAATTGGTAGAAATTTTAAATTAATCGGGCCGTTCAAAGTGGGTAAAAATCGAACTCAAAGATTCCGTTACAAACATACAGGTCAAGCTAATAAAAGCGTGGTAAAAATTCGTTAAGTTGTTTGGGATACACATAATGAGATAGATATATGCTCGATAAACATTATCCTTCGCAGCCAGGTAAAAACAGCATAGCATATCGAAATACACATAAATTATTGTTTATTTTATAGGGGACCCTCTTGCATTATTAATTTAATTTAAGTAAAAAAATATGGATAATTTGTGTGAATACGGACATAAGATTAAAGTTAAAAGACGCTGAAAATTCCGTTTTATTGTATGTTTTATTGTACAATACAATACAATACAAACATTCTTTATTGCACACCAAATACAAAATAAAATAAACAACAATAACAAATAATTAAGGGTACAACCGGCGGTCTTATCACTAAAATAGCGATCTCTTCCAGACAACCATTGATTTTAAGACAACAAAATACAGTAGCAAGTGAAACAGGGTAGGGTGTACAAAATGTATATACCACCTTTAATATGTCAGCAGCTTGTATAGAATAACAAAATAGCAAAATGAGAATGAGGAAAAGAGGAAAGAGGAAAAGGTAAAAGGAAAATAAAAGATCAAAGAGGGAGAGATTAAAGGGTTAGGTAATATTCCTTCACTTGCTTTTTAAAAGAGTCCAATGACTGTGCACGTCGGATAACAATCGGTTGTATTGATTGAATGAAGATTATTGATTTTTAACTTTTTTATTTTTAGATTTATATTATAGGTCGGAACTTTTTTTAGCTTAGCGCAATCTTATTAACAGGGTTCCGTTAAACCAACTTACGTACGGGACCTAAATAACGAGTCTGGATAATTTATGCTAATGATATTAAATTTTTAACACTAGATAAGAATTAGTGACTCTGTTTAATCGATCATTTTAAATGCGTCGTGCTTCCCATCAACATAAAACAGGTTTAAAAATTGAACCGGAACGCCATACCCTTAATAAATTGTATAAACTTGTTGATAATACATGTAAGGTACATAACCTCATAAAATTTTACTAATTTACGTACTTAAATTGATGCTAAATTACATTTTTCATTCATTCATTAAATTTTAAATACTCGTATACTAATTCAAGGTTTCTCGAAGTGTATCTCAAAGGTATGTTAATCGTTATGGGAGAAAGTTGCTGTAATAATTGCTACAAAATTTACTCGCACGCAACACGCAAATGTTGGAAAAAGAAGAATCGAGCCAATTTGCAAATGTAAATGTTTGTGATAATATTTTTTTAAAAACACATGTTGGGTTGTTACTTACATAAAAAAAAGTGGGTAACGGGAAGTTGATTATCAATTACTACTCCTACTAATATTAGGAAAGTGGTCTCTAGTAGTGTATATTAAGAATATTCTTAATTAATGGTGTGGTCTGAATTAGCTCAAGCTCCACATGTACCATTACGTTAAATTGACATTGTAAAAAACATGTTTTTTTAAAGATGTGTTTTATGGAGTTTCTTTCGCCGCTTCTTCTCCATAACAAAACACCTTGTGAAGTGGTGGTAGTTGTATTGACATTTAAAAAGTGCTCTGTAAAGGACTTATTTTGAATAAAAAAAAATGATTTGATTTGATTTGAATGATGAAAACTTTTACGGTGTTCGTACTCATCAATTGTGAGATTATTAACATTTCAAAGAAGACACATAAACACTTATTATTCAAAGCCACCGTTTATCTGATCATGTTTAAAAAAAAGAGATTAAATATATAATAAGGCGATATAGTTCATTATATATCTTTAAATATGTTTATTACCTCAATTTCCTCCTTAATGTTTGTTATTCATTCCACGGAGTTACTTTTATTAAATCAATCGACATTTCATAATATTAAGTAACATTTAAATAGCTGTTTACAAATTTATTATATTAATGAAAAACTATTAAGTGTGAATGGTTCTGTACTACTGTGGGATATTAATTACTATATATTATTGAAAAGTTTATTAAGTAAACCGAAAGACGCCGAAAACACTCCAGAAATTAAAAAAAAAAACAGTTCATATCGGAAATACGTAAACAAAAACAAAAACCGTCATTTTTGTTAAAACGTAAAAATTCATACTAAGGGTACCAGTACCTAGCAGTACAGTAATGGGTCGAAGACGAGACAAAGATGTTAATGATGATGTTTCACGTTTCAGATGCTGGGTTTTGGTTCTACGAACGCCTTTGGCATTCTGTTTAATAATTTTTTCATCGAGCAAGATGGTGCCAGTGGCCTGCCATTGGTCATAGGCGTTTACAATGGAGCGCTTTCTATCGCAGGTATTACTATTAATTTTATAATAAGGTAGGTTATATTATTAATTTTAACAATTAACTTATCAATAAATATTTAATGGTAAGTTAATTGTTAAAAATAAAAATATATAATAATATATTGATTATATGACTCACTTTCATTGCAATTATTGTAAAAACAAAAATCCAACTGCTTATAAATGTAGACTATGTCATTCCCACAGTTCAGACAAATCCAACGATACTCATATATTAAAATCCATGAAGTCGTTTGGGCTGTAGGGCGTTATAAAAAATTATATATAATTATAAGAGGTACATTCGGGTAAAAACTCACTATAAATCAAATAATTGACATAATAAATTAATTATATTGAAAGAAGCCGCTTTGAAACTAGTTATGATAATCATGTTTTTATTTACTTGAATTACCTATGATAATTTCTTAAAATATTGCCACAAAAAGGAGGTTGCTGGATCACGAGGTTAACAGATTCCAATAACTGATATAGGCGAAGATCAATGTAATTCTAAAAAAAATTATACAGAATTTTCGTATACGTTTAACAAATACGGCTGAGTAAAATTTTCAATGTCATGAAATGGGATCACATGTGGTGATGGTTTTATTCCCTAAATCCACTTGCCGTCTTCAGCATATGTGAGATCCCCAACGAAACACTACCGGAGTGTCTGAGCACAGTACAACTGTTGGGCTCTACGTGGGTGAGATTTTACGCTAAGGAGCGTAAAATCTTTTATGACGATATGCGGCCATAGATACCGTCGTGGTTTCCAGGGTTGCTAGCTTGATCTCACATCTTTTGTGACCGTTATCCCGGAAGTCGCATTTTAGTCGCCTCTTACGATAGGCAGGGGTTACCATAGTTCTATTCTGGAGACTACAGGGAAAATAATTATACTAAGCCTAATATAATTTAGCGTTTGCTAATCTATGGATTTTTTTGTGCTTCTATTTCCAATTTCCTCCTGTTTTGTTTCTTACTGTCTACTTAAATAATAATCGACCCTTTAACAACATTATTACATTCGTTCGATTGTATTTTCCCAGACAATAGGTAGCAACACTTTCATAAATAAAATAGGTAAAGTCTGAATACGTTAACAATCTTCGGCTACAATCTGATATCTATTAATCGTGTCTCTTTATAAAAATTAAGGACAATATAAAAGGTTAGCCGATCGGCTTTCGGAGGCTTAATTAAAGAGAAATTCTTCATTAAGCTCAGGTTTCAACCATGTCAGCTAGTTGCTATGCTGCATGGCCTAATTAATAAAAGGCCGAATAGTTCAATATAAACCGTTTAACCAGAATAGCAGTCAGCTGAGCAAGGCGGCCGTATCAATACTGTCATCGGTTAGTTTAGTTCCTTTACTTTGAATTCCTTTATGTCGATTCCTTTATGTTAATTCCGTAATACCTTTATAAAATACTCCGCTGCTACATTCAAATTAGGTTAATATTCTCATTCATACGGAATTGTTAATTAAATTCAGGAAATGGAAACCTATGTGGAAAAATTAGGCTTTCGGAGGCTTAATTAAAGAGAAATTCTTCATTAAGCTCAGGTTTCAACCATGTCAGCTAGTTGCTATGCTGCATGGCCTAATTAATAAAAGGCCGAATAGTTCAATATAAACCGTTTAACCAGAATAGCAGTCAGCTGAGCAAGGCGGCCGTATCAATACTGTCATCGGTTAGTTTAGTTCCTTTACTTTGAATTCCTTTATGTCGATTCCTTTATGTTAATTCCGTAATACCTTTATAAAATACTCCGCTGCTACATTCAAATTAGGTTAATATTCTCATTCATACGGAATTGTTAATTAAATTCAGGAAATGGAAACCTATGTGGAAAAATTAACTTTAATTTTGTTCAAAAACATCGCATTTAAGCGCATACAACAGTAGTTTTCTATAGTCGCTACACAGCATTCGTAAAATAATGTCATATTTAAATTTTATTGTAAAAAAGTAATAGATAACCTTTGTCAATTGTACAATATTTATGATAAAAGATGGTTTTTATTGGTGGATAAAAAGTCATAAACATAACATAGATTATGTTTGACATAAACAAATTGCGCACAATGATCCTAATCCGCACTGTTTTCGAGTGTTTATTGGAGCATACTCTATTAATTTGACCGACATTTAGATCGAAATGTTATTGATCCACATCATACATTATAATTAAAATTGTTAATGTACTCACTGGTCACAATAAATCAACACTTGTCATTACTACATAATTCTTAATCAAACTCGAGCGTCAAACATCAAAAGCGTTTACGAACGTAAGAAGTTAAACTTCTTTTGCGAAATAAAAAACAAACTTTTTCATGCATTCAAACATTTTTTACCAAATTAACGTAAAAGTAGCCACTACAAAAACTACAGCTTAGTCCTCAGGGGCGCATCTGTGGCTGACCTCAGGTAAAAATATCTAATCCTATTTGGGGTTGATTACAGATGTCCACGGGCAGCAGTAGCCACTTACCATCAGGTGGACTGCATGCTAGTCTGCTACTCTTATATTATAAAAAAAATCATATTAGGTGTAGTTGGATTCGACTAAATTGTGGAAGTCATATATATTAACTAATCACTTTTAATTTAAGACTCTACAGGCTAAACATTCATTTTTGTTTTGTTTTATAATAATACTACTTTTTATAACGACAAGTTTTTTATTATCTGTTTCAGGATTCCTAAGCGGGATAGCTTTAAAGAAATATTCTTTTCGTCAAGTCGGCTTAATAGGTGCCGGTTTATTTGTTTTAGGCGACATATTGACAATTTTCGTTAATAGAACCTATCAATTGGTGTTCACCTTCGGAGTAATAAGAGGTATTTATTTTGATAACTGTATTTTAAGGACAATAAAGAATTACATAAGTAAGTAGATAAGTCACCGTATGTTATGGTTGTACTTCAAGGAAATGTATGTCTATGTCTATGTGTTCGTATATCGTAAACAAAGGAAATAAGTTCTTTAAGTAGCATCTTTTTTAACTCATTTGTGTATGGTTTCGGCATACTTTTATTAAATGAAATAAAATTCTAATACGCACATAATACAGAAAAAATAAAGAAATGTACCTACTTGGGATTCGAACCTCCGATCCTCCGAATTTCCAACCTAGGTTAGGTTGGAAATTCGTAGGGTCGGATGTTCTCACTTCTCTTATCTTTTTTAACAAATTTGAAATAAATATTTAGGACTTCACTGAACTTTGAGCTTTTAGTAATTGTATAAAATATTTCCAGGTGCTGGCTTCGGTGTGATGATACCAGTGAGTTTCACTGCATTTAACTGTTACTTTACCAAAAAAAGAACTGCCATGATGAGTGCCAACCAGACCATGAGTAGTATGGCGTCCATAACGTTTCCTATGCTGGTGACGTACCTCCTAGCTGAGTACGGGTTCAGATGGACGCTGGCCTTGGTCATGGCCCTTGACTTGCATCTCCTCTTTGCTATGCTGGTCATGCATCCAGTGGAATGGCACTTGGTGGCGAATGAAGCGATTTCTAAAGACGGTAGGTAGTAAAATAAACTGTGTTCATTTGTGTATGTTTATTGTTGGTCACCAATCGATTTCATTTTCTGTGGGTGTAAGAAAAATGGTTAAGTGAAGTATTGCATGGAATTGTGGTGAATATTCGACCTAAGAAATAATATGAAGCCTCTAAGAATATTAGAACTTTAAACAGGTATATTAAACAATATGGAAGAGCTCTAAATTTTTACTAGAGTAGGTATAGCAGGAATAGCCAACTCTTCGTCCGCAGCTACAAGTCCAGTTAATCGTGTCAATGCAAAGAAAAATAAAACAATTGGTAATTTCCAACTACAATCTTAACCAAGCTAATGTAGTCAAAGATAGGAACACGATCCATACTAATTCAGTAATTACCGAGCATAGTCGTTTTTTTTTTGGTTTTTCTTGTTATTAACAAAAATATTACCAACTTGAAATATACTTATATTCATTAATTTCGTTTACTTAGAACGCTCGTAACCAATTACACTAATTAATTAAATCAAAGCAAAGAAAAATAATTCACACATAGATAATTAGAACAAAGAATAAATAAATATAAACAAAAATTAAGAAGAACATTACTTAATTGGTATGCAGGTGGGATTATTGATTACGTAATTGGTAGTCTTGTCAGTAAACAAAAGAACTTAGGTCTAATCATACCCGTGGAATATAGAATATTACATGGGTTAAGAAATTAATAACAGCATGACAACTAGAACCTACGTATATGTCATCAAATGCCTAGTTTTATGAATATTGTAGGTATCAGACGAGGGATATAACCTCTTCAATAAGTATGATGCGCCTATAATAATGCTAGACGTTGAAAAAACTTCGATAGCGTGATTCAGAAACACGTGGCGCCATCTCTGGACTAGTTGAGGGAAGTTCCTACAATATCGAAACGCGATATAATCAAACTAATAATTCATGATCATTGTGTATCGTCAAATCATACATCACATATTAACCCCATTGACAAAATTTCAGATCCATCGACCAATTGTGCCGTCCTAAATGTTAAAAAGAATGAATTTGATTTCGATGAAACCGTTATCAAAATGTTGCCAGGTAACGATAATGTTGTAGAGAGGGAAAATAAAAAGTCCAAGCGACATGAGTCTATACAAAAGAGTATTATGTGAGTATCACTTTATTATTCTGTAGCTTCTGCTCGGTACTTTCTTTGTGTGGCCTATGGGAACTCTAAAGCAAGGTCCTGATTAATTATTTTCCAGGGTAAATAGTACGTATGTACGTGTATGTTCTATGTTCTATACAAATATACAATTTAAGCTTCAATAAAATTATAAGCTGGAATGATTTATATATTTGTTTGTTTGCTGTTTTTAATTTTAAATTTGTTATTTGTGCTCTATTGCAGAATAATTTTAGTTATATGTTATGCTTTTGTTATTAACTAATTGTAATATCCCTCTTCTTTTGGCTTTACCTCATGTACAATGAAGTATACAAAACTAATTAATTCACCTATATTTTACAGAAAAACCATTTATGAGAACGTGGAGTTAGACTTGTTGAAGGATCCTCGATTTGTAAGCACATTGGTTGGCATAGGATTTGCTTTCCTTTCTGACGTCACCTACTTAGCTATGGAACCTATGCTTCTCTTCTCTTATGGATATACTCAGGTAAATATCTCTTATTAGTAATTTGTCGTTAACCCATTCTTGTTCCACTGCTTGGCAATGGATTTCCTCTTCGAATGAAAGTGGTTTAGGCCACCTTTGAGAACATTTTTTACATAATATTTAAGCTTTACGGTGCAGTTTAAATATTAAATATTGTACATATTTTTAACGATTACCGTGCTCTTAATTATTCAACTTAATAGAACGGAAGATCCGTACCAAATAAATTTGATATAATTCTTAGAATCTTCTTCCTTTACTTTACTGTTATTGGTCAATGTAATATAATTTATTTATTATTTATTGTGTTACAGATGCAAGTGGCCACATGTGTGATGGTCGGAGCGATAGCAGACTTGATAGCGAGGTTTCTCCTTGCAGTATTTACTTTTTTCTACTCAGTAGATAGCCGAAAACTTTTCTTCGTTGGTACAACCATTACAGTATTTTTAAGAATTGGTCAGTAAATATTATGCATACGTCACACAAAGATACCGCTACCAATATTTCTAATAACATTAGTGTTACGCGCTGCGTTGTTCTGTACCCTTACTATGAGTTTTTATGTTTTTACGAAAATGACTTTTTTTGTATTTGTTTACGTATTTCCCATACATTTCCAATCTTTTCTGATACAGTCTGCTAGGGGCGCTGATACGTAAATACGTAAAATAGTTATTTTTGTCAACTTATCCGAGGTATTCAAACTTAGGTCTTAAGGGTAGCAACGAATCCGTGACTAACTTCAGGAAGCATTCTAATCTTATCTGGGTTTAATTTAAGATGTCCATGGGCGGCAGTTGCTACTTGCCATCAGGAAGACTGCATGCTCGTTTGGTATTTCTATCTCATAAAACACGAATAATTACTAAGTAAAGAAATAGCCTCCTTGACATTGTGTCTCTGCAGTTTCTGGGTTAATCCGCGGCTGGGTAAACATCTAAATATAGAATTTAATGTGTCTCGGTCAAGACTTGTTGATATAATATTATTCACCCTGTGCTCGATATTTATTGTAAATCAAGAGCATTTAATATATTTAAGAACAATAATGAAATACACAAAATCCTTGAGCAACATAAAAAAGTACGAATCAACTCGCACCAAAACTTTAGCAGCCACTTATAAAAAGCTTGTCAAAAGATAAAGAATTAATGAAAAAGAATCTTACAACCCTATGTTTAGTAGCATACGAGCATGACGTAGTCCTGATGATAGATAGTCTGATGATAAGTGCTCAGTTTAGCCCATAGACATCTGTAACCAAACCCATACAGAAAAGGTGTTCTACCTGAAGCCGATTATAGAAGCGTAATCACACATGGGGCTAATATGGTCGCTTCAGATGTAAGTCGGCAACCACGCCCTTACTATGAGATGTTTCACACTAGGAATAGTGTGGCGACGGTACCTCCCCAGTAATTATACTGAAACTTTATCTTTCAAGTACAACTATTGTATAACATAATAGACTATCAATTAATATAATTTAGTAATAAGTTTCCATGACTTTCGCCATAAAAAGTTTATTAATGTGGACTGTTGTCAGTCCGTTGCAAAGATTAACTCGTAAAAACATTAGATATAAGTATGTAATTTCTTAAGTACACATATAAATACATATTCGTAAGTTATGCTACTCTGGCTATGTAATTAATGAAATATGTGTTCATTTTTTTAATCTAAATGGCGTTTATTACAATCAAAAGCAAATATATTAATTGTACATTTTGACGCTTACAGTTTTCCTTTTTAGCTACAAATACATTGGTCTGTTTTCCCAAACGCGGCAAAACAAGTATAACTTGTAAATTGAGTAATAAGTATTAGAATCTTCATCATGTTTTTCTTTATTTAAATCATGTATTTGTTTTCAGCTCTAGTATCATCGAGCAATTTGATATTCGTGTTCGTGATAACAGTGATATCTGGTCTCGTGAGGTGTTCGGTTCAGGTGTTGTTCCCACTTGTACTGGTGAAGGCAGCACCTGATAGATTCCCTGCTGCGTTTGCGCTGCATATCATATTCTCTGGCTTTTTGATGCTATTAGCAGATCCCCTTATAGGTAAGAGTTTTGTTAAGTTACTTTTTACGAGTACTACGCTTTTATTAACTTGACCTGTTTGTATTTGTGTATATAACAGGATTTTTGAACTCGTTTTTTACCCACTTTGAACGGTCAAAGTAATTCAAAATTTTGAACAATTATCGATCACCAATAACATTATATAATTTTAATAAGTTTGCCCCATTGTCCTCATCAGGATCATCAGGATTAACGATTTTCCCTTCAGAGACGCGCCCTGTGAACAGCGTGGTTTTTAGTTTTCTTTTTATCGAATGATACCTAATTATTACAATATTAGAAACAATAAATAAGCTTACATAAGAAACTTCCAGTTAATATCTGTATTTACTATAACGTTTATAATATTGAGTACATACATACTTATCTTCAGTGCGCGAACCTGACTTGCACTTGGTCGGCCATTGCTATAAAACTATATTTTATGCTACAAAACGTTATTCATTAAATTATTTGTTTCAGGTGTAATATATGAAGCAACAGGGAGTTACGTGTGTTGTTTCCTAGCAATGAGTTTCTGTTGCTTAGTCTGTGTTGTGCTGTGGACTGTAGAATATTTCATTTATCGGAAGCATAGAGGCTGAAGGCACTATGATAGCTTTACCAGGGTTTAATGAAAATGTCTCAAAATTATTGTAACTTTACTTTTGATTAGAAGTAACGTATTGCGTTTAGGCAATTATTGGTCGTCATTTATTTTAACAATTGTCTCAAAAGTCATATAGGCTATGTAGGAAATAAAGTGTGTATGACGACCTCATGGTTAATATGAGACAGTGTCGTAGATTCTCACGACACGGCGTTGTCTCCTAATGTTTCAAGTTTGAATCATTATAAATTAAAATATTGACTACATTGTCTTCTATTATGTTAATTTTTAGAACATAAATTAGTAAAGATTACTCACTCGTAACAAGAAAGTGTAATCAGTTTTGACAATTGAAATAGTTGCGTAAAAAGTTTTGCCACGTCTCCGTGCTAAAAAAAAGTTTCTTATTTGTCAAGAATTAAAATAAATAAATGACAAATCAGCCGTTTGTGGCTTCATTCAATTTCAAGGCGGCGAAGTTTCTTTACTAATCTATGATTTAGAAATGTACCACGTTGTTATAGAAGATTCTTTGTTCTAATAATGATTACTGCTGTTCATATATTATTATATCTATTGTAATTATACTACGTATTTACATTTTGTATTCATATTATTTCATATCATAGTGTAATGAAGTTCGTGTATTTTACGCAAAGCTGATGGCAATAGATGGCACCACTTGTTTTTATTACACGTAGACTGTCTAGTCTACGTGTAATATATGTGGTATATACGTGCGTATATATCTATATACGCACGTATATACCTAATATATTATCTAATTAAGAAATCTTTTTGTAAAGATTTTGCATCGAGCCCAGATTATTTCTATTAATGAAGATTTAAGAAAACTTGTCTTACATTTACGAACTTATGAGGCTTGCTATCTGTAATAGGTTGAAAACATAGATTAGTAAAGATTACTTACTCCTAACAAGAAAATGTAACCAGTTTTGACAGTTGAAAAATATTAAAAAAATGTAGTTTTTAGAGCATTTACGAATGAAACGATATTTCTCCGAACTTTTTCTTCGATTTCGTGTTTTTTGCACCACTTAACTGCACGTGTCGGCATTGTTCCGCGTAAATTACACCATGATAGCCATTAAATGGCTGACAGAATTGTCAGCCGTTTAAGCCATTTAATGGCTTCCTTCAATTACAAGGCGGTGAGATATCATCTATACTTATCTATGTTTGTAATGACAATTTTTTTATGATATTAACTATACCTTATGGATGACGGTCTCAACTGTGTATGTTTCAAGTGTTATAACCTAGGAGGAAAGACTTCAATCTCTTTATGTCTGTGAGAATGTGTATAGTAAAATATACTTATTAAAATACCTATTAATGGTAGGTCATTTTAAGTATAACATTCTTTTCTTTTCTTTCCTTATTACGTAAATGGTTCTGAACCAATGATCACAGAACTTTTAATGTCTGTTGAAAACAATAGCAATGTATTGGCCATTAAAGAAATTTGTAAATAATATGTTTTGATATATTTAAATATATAACCTATTACAAATCATTCCTTATTTCCCGATTCGAAATATAAGTTAAACATTTATTACATAACACTATTATTCACACCATGAAATAAAGAACGATTCTTGTTACAATAAAATATATAAAACTTGAATAAAATTTGATCATTAAAATAATTTAACTGACATTTTAACATTTTTTATTGTACCTTACTCATGCTTATAACTTATATTATTAATTATTAACATAATATTTTATTATAAATGAAAACACTTTCAGTTTATTAACGTAAGTATATTTAATGATTTAAAGATTATTTTCTATGAACACACAGTTATTTATTTATTGTTATATGTTATTATATCTTAATGTTTCTTTGTTGAACACAATATTTTTATAGCATACACCATAAAAAATACACATTATGACAATGACGTCAACTCGTACGTAATAACTAGTATCATAAGTAATCTTAGTAATAAAAACGACTTCAGAAAAAAAGATATTATATTATACTGTATCTCGACTTCTCGATTAGACGATGGACAATTCAATGACACATGTTAACTTTTAACACCTATGTAATCTGTGGCAAAATAAAGTTAAGGGTGCTTTTCCAGAGACATGCTTAGCGTTGGATGGATTTGTTTCAAATACACCAATAGGATGAGTTTATTAAAAATCGTGCAATCCCATTGGTGGATTTGACATGCATCCCTAGTTTAGTGTCACAAATCACTGGTGGAAAGACACCTTAACAGTTTTTTTTTCATATAAAAATAGGCAAAGATAAAATAATTCAGTTTCTATTTCTCTTTTCACTTTTCACGAGCAAAAACTAAAATTAACAACGAAATATTTTGGAAATAAATGTGATAATCTAAGAATTTTCACTAAGTAGTTGAACTAGTATTTAAAAATCAACCCATTTCGTGTTGTGTTTCGACGGTGACATTAAAACAAGATCTATATAATATCTTCTTTCGCTGCATGTTACAGATATAAAACTATGCTACGGGAATAGGAACCCTTGTCCTGGGTTCTATCTGGACCCGGAATCCGTCCGTCCTCTTCAGGATGATGTCTCCTTGCAGGACGAACTGGTCTTCAGTGATGTCTGATACCATTTTGTAGTTGCGCAAAATGGTTGACAATAGAATCTTCAGCTTTAGGATGGCGTACTTACGACCTTGAAAAAAAGAGATCACTTTTGAGACTATGTTACAATTGTACAGTATTTTATTTAAACTAGCAATAGCCAACATGCGACCTCTCCTTGTGGCCCGCGGACCTTTCTAGCACCTAAATTTTGAAATCAAAAGTAGCGAAGGTTCAATCCTTGTCAACTTTAGGTGGGTAGATGTAAATATTCCACCGGAGTCGTCTTGCGCTCGGCGAGAACATTTAGATGTTTTGTACGTGCGCTCTCGTGTGTGTTTTCCACGTGGACTAGCCGTGCTACGGCGTGTGCATTGTGAAGATCAAAGATACTACTCTTCAGGATGATCAGGTCGTGCTTGCTTCATTGAGCCCCGTGACAGCGCTGTGCGCATCACCCCTTACACGATTCGAGTCCTCAGATCGATTTGGAAGGCAAGGCACATCTGCTGGGCCGAGGATTGGGTCATAGCTTTTACAATCTTATACCATACTGCTCACTATATATCGTTAGGAACATGTGGCCGTGCCCGCAAACCTACAATTATTTTCTGGTTCTTCGAGTCGTTACCGTACAGAAGGTAAATAAGAGATGTTGGAGTCGAGGCACTTCTACGTATTCCTCGGAGTTACCAACGCATCCGTGGCTGACCTTTGATGCTTTAGATTGCTAGATTGATCAAGAGCAGCAGTGGCCACTTAACATCAGGTTAAATTATAATTTAAGGTACATTACAACAATTATTTCTACCCATTATTACTTTAATATATGACCAATTTTAATAACATAATAATTATAGATGATATACGATCTATCAGTAAATTAAATAAGCCTATGTAAAAAAGTATGTTACTTACATGTAGTATGGTTTTTTATAAGATAATGATGAATGAGTTAATTTCAATGTGTAGATTAAAACCTGATGTTAAATTTACGATTTGTTTCCTTGTTATTTATTAGGTGTTCATTAATATAATAATATATTATTAATATTGTACATCATGAATTATTTGATCAATTTATGAGTTTGCCCCGAAGTTATTATTTAACTACAACTTGAACACTACAACAATTTATAGGTAAGTACTTCCTATAATTTGAATATTAGTAATGATAATTAATCTCAACCAATTTTTGCCTACAAAGGTTTGTAATTTGACAACTGCCTAAAAAATTGTCCAACGCCAAAAAAATTGTTACTAATAGGAAGTAGAGGGCCAATCAAGGTCATATGGCCTTGCCTTAGGTCGTTGTTCGATCCAGTAGAATATTTAACCAACTTTAATATTCAAAGTAGTCAAAGAAAAATTGCAACTGTCAATTATTAAGTGCCTTTGTAGGGCTATAAAAATATTTCATTTAAATTTATTGGCGACTCAAAATGGAGTAAACCCTTTGAATTAGTAATATGATATATTGTAAGGTACAGTGTAATAGTGATTTATTAAGATGATATATTCAAGGGCATGATAATTCACGATCATAGGTGACATAAAAATACATGAAAAAGATACAAATAAATAACGCGTAAAATGTCGTAATATGTCTCCTATGTATGGAAAGTATGTTCATTAATCTTAATTGTCTCAAAAGTCAAAATAATAAATCGTGGGTGCCATGGACACACGAATATGAGAACATTGGGTGTTTACCCTGACTCAGAACCAATATACAAATTCAAGACTCAGAACCTATATACAAATTCAACATTTAGATACCTGTCAAGCTGGGGATCGAACTTGGAACCCTTGCGCGTCAGACCGGTACTGTGACCGCTCCGCCACGCGGATAAAAATATGATAAAAAATCAGAACTTACCAACACAACTCCTGGGGCCGGCGCTGAAGGGTATGTAGCTGTAATAATGTCGATTTTGGGTGTTTTCTGGCAGGAAGTTGTCAGGGTCGAATACATTTGGGTTCTTATAGTACTTGGGGTTGCGGTGAATCAAGTATGTACCGATGACGACTGTTGCTCCCGCAGGTAGTACATAGCCATTGCTTGCTGTAAAATTAATAGTAATGTGTTCAAAAGTAGAAATAGTATTTTTTGACTAGGATGATCACCGACAAACTTTTGTCTAGCGTTTTAATGAAAGGGTTTGGATAGTGGCCACCTGTCCTTTTGTCCTTGACCATACGTCTTTAGGAATGGGAACGCTTCTGGTAGAAGTCCGGTTCTATATAGAGTTGATTACACATGTGAATGCCACTCAGCATTAGGTGAACTGAATCGCATGCACAGACTGGTTTAACTCCGGAGTCACCTAGACTATTCATACCTTATACTAAGATTTCCTTCTCCATTTAAGCCAAATGTCTAGGTAAGACTTTCTAACAAATTGGTTATAAAAATATATTTAACCGAGCAATTGGTATGTTTATTTTATTAACCTTTGATGCGAAAAGAAATTTGGTAAAAAAAATAAGGAATCTGTTTATGGTATCGTAGGTCTCAAACGGGTGGACCTACTTGAATGAGATTTTTATTAAAAAACGTGCAACCTTACCAATCTTCGCATCACGTTTCAGCTTCCTAGCTATCATCGGCACTGGCGGGTACATCCTGAGCGATTCGAATATGACTCTCTCCAAATACTTCATTTGGAGGGTGTCCTCGAAAGTGACTGGTCTGTCCGAGTCGCCGAATATTTCGTACAACTCATTGTAAACTCTTGCTTGGATGTGCTGGTGGATCCCAAGGAGACAGAGGACGAAGCTGGACCCGGCTGCAGTTGTGTCGTGGCCCTGAATGACAATTGACATGATTATGTATTCTCATCTTATTTAACTTTGAGAAATGTATCTTTAGGATTGTGATGCCGCTTGGGAAGTTTGCCAAACCTCAACAAACCGTTAAGATAGAGCATTTGATTGACGTAGGTTTGCAAAGGCCATAGGCCGATACAAAGGAGTGTCGATCAGTAGCGAATCGAAGAGAATTTGCCGCAAGTTCTTACCACGCTTCCGCAGGTTAGTGCGTTTGTTAGAGGTTTACAGTTTGAGGCAACTGCGTGTGGATATAATATTAGTTACAATTACATAGGACTAAATTATGAGATTTGAGAACGCTCAATTTAACAACTGAATGCGATAAACGCTATGTAGCATTAATTCAGTCACGAACATGCTCCTTTTTGATACGTTATGATAATGCAATCGCCAAAACGCTAACCGACAATGAATGAAACATGTCTGCTAAAGCCGTTATTTTCACTAAGCTTACCTCAAACATGATAGTATCCACTTCTTCTTTGATCTCGAAGTCAGTTATGTTATTAGTGCCATTTTGAGCAGATTCGATCATTAGATCCAAGAAAGCTAGGCGTTTCTTCTCTCCTATAATTATAACAGTTTTAAATAGAAGTAGCGAGTTAATATAAATACAAATATCCCTATAGAATGGTTCTGTGTTTTATGTATTCTTGATAAAGACATACGATTTAGGTAATCGTATGTATATTGATTAAAATTCATGTTCCTAATTAAACATACTTCTTAATTGTTTATTATTTCTACCGGGTCCGTAATAAAATAGAATACACCAGCTTTATTCATATTATGTAGAAATATGTAATGAGTTGCTGAACTGCAAACAAAACTCTTAAACACTTATTTTAATAAATTTAATAAATACCACACGACTCGGAATAATTTTAAAGACTTTGTGTAAATATCAATAGATATAAGAATAATTTGCTTACAATGGAAAGTTTGATCTTTTTCACGCTATTTATTGTGCAGTATAAGTACTTACCGACGTCATTTTCATCATTGAAGTCAAGATCATCTCGATATCCTTTGAAAACTGTATCAGCAAGCGTGGCTACGTTAGCTAGCCCAGTATCATTTTCAGTTTTGGTCTGTGTCACGTCGATTGAAGGTGCAGCGATTCCCTTGGCCTTATTTTGGGTATATTTTTCCTTCTTGAATTTGATCACCTGTAATACGGTCATTGTAAGTACATTATAGTAGTAGGACTATTTTCTTATGTGTAAATATAATGACATTATGTTAAATAAGTTATTAATCGTCATGGGAAATGGTACATTTTTAGTTTTATCAAAGAATCTTATTTTATTTGTGGTACAATTATAAGCTCCTGTCCAATAAAAATAGCAAAACCGACGTTAAAACTTACGACTGTTGTGATAATAAGCAGAATTTGACAAATACATAAGTATTTTTATACATTTACATACATTTACAAAAGTTAATGTATAAAAATACTCTATGTTTGTGCATTGGGTGACTTGCTTAAATAATATTTTTAAGATACAATAAATCAAAAAAGTCATTTGATTAAATTTACATATACATTTGCATATAATAACGATTAAACAGTCAAATTTTGAATATACCTAGTCATTACCTAACAAATTTCTAAGATAATTATGTACCTAGGTACATGTACATATACATTTGCATATAATAACGATTAAACAGTCAAATTTTGAATATACGAGTTCCTAGTCATTACCTAACACATTTCTAAGATAATTATGTACCTAAGTAAAATATTAGGAAATATTACCTTATTTGTGAGTCCATGGATAATACTAAGTAGTTTCTTTTGTTTCTCGAAGAACGAAGTAAACTTGAATATGGCATCAAAACGCAACCAGAATTTATAATGTCTTTGGTGAATAATATCACACATCCTGAAAACGACGTGAAATGTGTAATAAAACATGCTTTCGCCAATAATACAATTTAACTAATAATACATATCAACCTATTTAGGAAGAGTTAATTACTATAAAAATAATTACTAAAAAAACTTACTTCATAACAGCAATTGCGTAATCAAAACCGGACTCGTCCTGTGTTTCCTTAGTGATACCCATAGCAGTTTCTGCAACATACAATTTTACTATTATAACACCGTTTATATCTACAGAAAAGTATTGACTCTGAATTGAATTATTATTTTAATGACTATAATTTTATTTTGATGCGATTCATTATGATTGATTGATTTATATTCTAGTTTTTTAGTTCGATTAGCAATAAAAACGTGTTTTTTTAGTTTCTTTTTTTAAACTATTATTTATATTATACATTTTCACAGACACAATCCGTATTCCTGGGGCTATATTACGGTAGATATGAATACATCAATATATTCTATGTATCGTTTGGGTATCGTATATTGTAACGTTAACCCATTACTGTCTCACTACTGGGCAAAAGTGGCCAAGTACAGAAGTACAGATTGATAGACTGCACACAACGTTAAGATATTTTTAAGAACTTTGGGCGTGTCCGGATTTCCTAACAATGTATTCCTTCGCTGTTTATACAACTGAGAAATATTTTTAATATATTATGTACGAACTTTGAAAGGTCCGAGAAGCGTCTGGGATTCTTCTGGGAATCTCGGAATTCTTGATTGAGAGGCCAAATTTCTAACTACTAGGCTAGGCTCTGAACTTTTACTTGCTAGTCCGCTCTGAAGTTGTTGCGAACAGGTGTAGTCAATTAGTCATACAATTTACTATGGCGATGCGATTCATTTCTATATTCAGAGCGGACTAGCAGTTTTACGCGGACTATAACTTTTTGTCGGTCACGGCACGTGTTTGACACGACCTATGCCTGTACATGTTAATGAACCCTAAGTCATAACAGTCCTAACTTTTACTAAGCCATACGTTAATAAATAAAGGTCAGGCATATTTTACCAATGTCACTTATGAAGTTTATGAATATGCAAAACCTACGTAATGATTGAGCAAATTGTGTAATGAATAATGGATTCCTTTGTTCAGTTTTATTGATCGAAATAATTACCTATGGTAATTAATGGTCCACATGAACAAATGTTCTTGAGATTTCTTTTATTTACATAATAAATAAATAAATAAATGTGATTTCATTCGTATAAAATATATTATTTGTTTTCATAGGGAAATTATAGAAGGGTGGCGTTAAATTCAAAATCGAATTGTAGGACCGCAAATGGATATTGTCAATTATCCCGATGAGTCTAAAAATTTTCGTGTATGATCTTACTTCTCTTCTGTCATGGAACATACGAGAGTTAAAGCAATTCTGATATTCCTTCTCGATCAACGATTAAGAATATTAATCATATATGATCAACATTCAAATGGCAGTTATAGCGTAGCATTTTAAAATTCGCCCTTTGAGGTTTGGGATCTGGGGTTCGTATCCCAGATATGCACCTCTGATTTTTGTACTTATGAGCGATGCGTGTTAAATATAAATTATTTAATTTTATTTATTTATTTATTTATTGCACCTCGATAAAAATAAAAAGATACAATTGGGCAAACTTGAAGCCTGATGCTCGGCATTGTCTGCCATTATTACTTGCTTAATGGTGGAAAATATCTGGCAGAAATGATATGAGAGTTTTAACTATAGAAAAAAGTTCTCAAAGGTATATAAAGCCTACAAATCCCACTTGGCCAGCTTGGTGGGATAAAACGTTCTCACTTTGAGATGAGTCTAGAGCCCAGTAGAGTGACAATAATGTGTTGATGTTTTTTTTTTATAAAATTAGGGTAGCAAAGAGCTTGTAGTTCACCTGATGGCAAGTGATCGCCCAAGACTTACCATCAGGTCTTATCATAGACACCTGTAACCAACTTCATATGGAATAGAAATCCATCCGAAGCCAATCACAGATGTGTTTCCACTCTTGAGGTCTTTTAGTCGCCTCATGTAGTTAGCCGGCACCTACACCCTTCCATCTTAATGGCATGGTTACTGGATTGATGATAAATAATCGTACAAGTACATAAAACCTTCAGAAACTGCTAAATAGCATTAATTCGGTCTTTGTGCCCCTACATTTCTATAATTTGTTTGAAGGTGGTAGAACTCTTTGCGGTTCGACTCCGGTGGCACAATCGTTACACCTATTTCTATCCAATTACAGCAATGTTAAGTAACACTGTTCTGGATTGAAGGGTGTGACTACGGTAAGACTACGGTAAGAGAGATATACTTTTCCGAAGCGTTCCAGCTTAGTCCTCAGGAAAAAGCGAAATCTAATCCTATCTGGGGTTGATTGCAGATGTCCATGGGAGCAGTAGCCACTGACCATCTGCATGTTCGTCTGCTACTATATTATAAAAAACAAATAATAAACAAATACCAAGTAAAATGTCAACGGTGACTCCGCTCATGTAGTCATGGACGTCGAACACCTTGCCCATTTCTCCTTTCATCTTGTTGACCACGTTTCTACTGTTCTGGTTGAACACGTCGACGAATGACTTCAGTATGTTTATGTGGAATGTAGGAGCGATCATCTTGCGGTGGGAACGCCATTTCTCTCCTGGAATAGGGATCAAATTAATAAATAGAACCAAGTAACTACTACATATATTTCTCTGTTACATTAGGGGGTCTTTCCTTATCTTCCTAGGAGATTAAATAAAACGTATGCCACAATGATTTTTATATATGTAGTTTATCACACATATCGTTTAACGTCAGTGGTTTATCTTATACGGTCTATCTTAGTACAAGTAATTATTATTGGTTTCCATTACTTTATTATGGGGCAAATTCAGAGAGCTCTTGTCATTACTATTCTTTTTAATTAACTCAATGCCTTGTGGTTGAAAAACGGTTTCTCAATCAAGGGGCCCGAAGTTCGAACTTATGCACAACCTCTGATTTTTAAAGTTATATGCGTATCAATTATAAATAAATAAATATTATTGACTTAACGGTGACAGAAAACATCGCGAACAATCTACACGCCAGCAATATCTCAAGATAACATTTCAAAGGTGTGTCAGAAGTTAACCAATTCGCACTTGGTAAGCGATGTAGAGCTGTGCGCAACAGTGCAGCTGGCGGTGCATAGGCGACTCTTCCTATATTGCATATGCCTATAGGCGACGATGGCTACTTTTCAGTAAGTAGTCCGTCTGTTTTATCGTAAGCGTCCATTGTAAAAAAATTAAACTGCAAAGATCACTAACCTGAGCTAATAAGCAGTCCTTCTCCCAGCCAAGGCTTGAAGAACTCGTAATCAGATGCTTTGTCGATGTGCACATGGCTGTTCAGAATGACCTCCACATCATCAGGTTCAGCGAGGAACACGATCAGCTTGGATCCCAGCCAGCCACGAACTACAGTGCCATATTGTTTTGCATAATCCAACGCGACGTACAATAGATCTGTTCAAAAGAGATTTTAAAGTGTTACTTCTTTATTTACGTTGATATACACATGGTAAACAGAAGTTGCATAGACAGCCGTATAATACTGAAGTGGTGACAGTGTTAGAAATTCTATCGATAATTTGAAGATGATAGATTTTTTTTGGGTACGACTCTGAAGGTCCCCCATCACACCAATATCTGTCTTGAAACAAATGCGTTGCGCTACTGCATTCTGCTTTGAAGCTTAATTATCAGCTGGCTTTTTTATATTTAAAATAATATTATTTGTAACTGAATACAACAAATAGTAACAGATGTGTTATCGTTAAATTTATTTATAGGGTTCTAGGTATCAAAACAGAATTCTTCTGTTCTGTTCTGTGTGTCTATCTGTCTGTCGTCATAGTAATTCCGTATCTGACTAGTTTCATGACTATAAATATAAGTGCAGACGAAAATGCAGTCCTGAGGGTAAGTGGCTATACTGCCGCCCATGGACATCTGAAATCAACTACGGATATTATATTTCTACCTCAGATCGTAAACAAATGCGCTGCTACCCCTGAGGACTAAGCTAGAATGCTGGAAAAGTATGTCTTCCTTACCATATCCTTCAAACCAGAACACAGCAGCGCTTATCTCTGCTGTTATTACGTAGAAATAGGTATGACGGTGGTACTATCGGAGCCGAAGCACTGAGTTCTACCACCTTCAGCAGCAACGTTACCTTCTGGCCTCTTTCCAACCGCGATTAATGCGTTCCCGAAAACCGGCAGCGCCATTGGTCCAGGTATCTTGTTTCCAAGTTTGTGCAGTCTTGATTGTTGCTGCCATCGGTACAGCAGCCAGAGACCAGTGGCCAACAGGACCAGGGGGTAGAAGATGAGCCGGGTGGAGGTGATCGGGTGCGCCGAAATTTCTTCAACGACCGACATGGCGCTGGAAGGAAAAAAAAAGCGTGTGTGTATTATATACATGTAAGAAGTATTACTTCTTTGTAGTTTTGTGCCATATAATTATTATCTACTGTTTTTAATTATAAAGATGTGGCTTTTAGATTAAGATAGGTTGTTAAAATATCCTTAGTTAAATAATTTTATTTTTATCAAAAACGTCTTCGTAACTGGTTTTGGAAAAAGCTATTCCTTGATCATCCACGCAACTTGAAAATCTCACCCTGCCCTGTATGATATTTTCAACTCTCCATTTAGCTATGTAGCTCCATTAACAGTGTTTTATACAATTTATTTGTAATATGCCTTTTATTCTGTTTTTAAATAAAAAAAAAACTTACAAATACTCAATAGATGTTATGCCTCCAACGCTTACTTGTAGCTAATTTATTTTAAAAGAAAATATCTTTTTCATAAAATTGTCAGCCACGCTAAGAATTTGAATTTTTAAGTCGCACACACGTAGGCACATAATTTGGACACATGGCTGAAAAGCTGAGTCAACAAGATATTTCCACGTTGAAATTGGCAAAATGTATTTTATACATACCTATTTCATAAATCAATAAAATCTTTCTATTTTCTAAATTGTTTTATGTCAGATCTAATTCCGACAATCTTCTAATTTCCGTTTTTTTTATGACTTAGACCATTATATCTTCCCTATTCATTTCATAAATCAATAAAATCTTTCTATTTCCTAAATCGTTTTATATCAGATCTTCTTATTCCGACTATCTTCTAATTTCAGTTTTTTTATGACTTAGACCTTTATATCTTCCCTGTTTTTTATGATTAAACCGTTCTGTTCCGTTCAATAAATTCTGTTACCACACTACTGTCGTCTTACACACCTCACACAGTAAATCTCGTTAAAGAATATTTATATTATGTGAATTATGCATTGCGTGTTAGTACAACTGCAAATGTTGCGTGCTTCAAAATTTACACTAAAACACGGTGACCTCGGCCGGTTTTTGGCACATCTTTATCTTATTTTACATGTTTTGGACTGGATAATTATGAAATAATGGTATATAATGATTTTAGACTGATTTAATTTTATTACGGGTTATTACGATTAGATGTTTTAGATTCTGTATTTCCGATATTTCGGTTCAGTGTGAAAGTAATTTTTTGCCAAATCAATTGTCAAATTTCAAACAGTGATCGGCAAAAATTAGATAAAATTGATTATTATTATAATGGGCGTTAATTAATTAACCTTTGAAAAAAAAGGATATTGAAGAAAAATTAGTTTCGCTTCCACCGTCAGTTCTAAGGAATGCAGAGTGTCAGGAAATGCATTTTCTCTCGTAACACTTTCTAGAAATTTTCATTTTAATACACAGAAAATGCTGCGACATCAGTTTTGTCGAATTTCGTACTTGATATTTCATTTCGGTAGATTTCGAAATTATAAAACGATTTTACGTGATTTTGCGTATATTGTGAGATTTTGCGTTGCCAAAAATTTATTGACCTACCTTTTTCAGCTTTCCACTAAATTGTTCTATAAACTTCTACAGTTATTAACGTGCTGTCGTGATGTGATGAATGAGTTTGCAACAACAGTTTTATATAAATAGTATGACGTTATAATGCAATAAAAATATTAAGGCAAAGTCACACGATCTGGATAGAATCTGTTGATTATTGAAAGTAACATATGTATCAAGGCATCTGTTCAAAGTACATAAAGTTTCAGGGAATAGATTTATATGTTTACTTATTTATTAACTTTCTGTGAATTCTGTTACCGTGTCTTTTTACTTTTATATTATCTACTAATTTAAAAATATACAATTATTTTATCAAGATTTAGAAAATAATATTTTTTAACATATGAGAAGGAAGCTTGCAGTTCTGCTGAGTGACGATTCCGCTAAAAGTCGAAAAACATGGGGGATTCAACGAAATTCGTTCCATGTATAAAAAAAGTTAAGCGCCGACTTCATCCTCATGAATGAGAATCGTCATCGTTATCATCATCATCAAATCAGTCTTAACGTCCCACTCCACTAAGGTGTGCTATATTCGGTCCTACGCTGCTTTCATCCAGCCATTACCACCAGTCTTCTTAAGGTTCATGGTCCAGCGAGCCAGAGGGTATCCTACACTCCGTCTTTTTTACAATATAATATTAAGTGGCTACTGCCACCCTTATGATTATCTGTAATCAACCAATAACTTTAGATTCTTGCCTGAGGTCGCCCACTTTTGCGCCACTACACCCAAGGAGCTGGAATATCTTGAATAAGTATGTCTCTCTTATCAAACGTTTCAAACCAGAACATAACAGCGCTTGAATTGTGCTGTCAGTAAGCAGAAAATATGTGGCGCTGGCGCCGCCGGAATCGAACTATATCTGCCGATTCGTGGTCTCTTTTCGAGATCTCGTCTGCCTCATTGGCCATGGGTTCTGCAGCATAGCTGATCGCAGCTCACGGCACTTCAGCTTGCTGACTCTTTGAGCTATGTGGATTATTCTAGTTCTTAGCCAGATTTTTGTATTACGAATTTTATCCCGCAAAGAGACACCGAGCTCGTTAAGCATGCTGAACTACTTTTAACTCGTGGAGTAGTTCCAATATCAGAGTTCACATTTCGGCAGGGTAGCTCATGTATGTATTAACATCGTAAGATCGGTTGCCTATATTACAGGTTCACGCCCAGTTTAGGCAACTGAAGATAAATGTTATGTCCAACCTTACTATAACGTTACCTAATATTATCGTGTACTAAATTGTGTTATTTTATGAAATAAATAATTTTATTATTATTATTATTATTTATAACAAGATAGACCATGTAAATATTCAAACTTTCTTCACTTTTTGCATTAGTATTACAAAAAAAATCGTGTAGTCCACGCTTAAGAGTTATAATTTAATTTATAGGAAATTATTCCTTGACCTTTCGCCTGAAAAATTCATTGTTTGCTAATGGTTTGTATTGGACTATAGTTTCTGGTTTTATCAATATAGGTATGTGGGTAAGTCTATAGTATAGCGTTATTTATTAGCAATAAGTATTGGCAGTCTTGTTTCAACATTTGTTGTTACAAGTTTAAATTTTTCATCTATTGTTCGCTTCGGAAATCAGCAAGTGTATAATCGGACCATTTATTAGAGTCACATTGTTGATTTCATTTTCATGGCATCGTTTTAGTAAGTAAAGTAAATCGTTAAATTAAATATTTATTTATGTTTTCGTATGTACTTCCTTATTTATTTAAATTACAACTACGTGTTTAAAACCCTTATTTTTCGTTTTTAGACATGGTTTCATTAATCTTAAATAATTATTAATATTTTTGTTCTTTTTTATTGACTATAAAATAAGTGTATGCTCAAAACAAACATACTACAACATATTGCAACTACAATATCAACGCAATTAAGGTTCAATTAACCATTTTATAATCTAGCTAGAGATCTAGAGACATTGAGCGTGCAAACTAGAGCCGTAGCAGACATCGACAAATACCCTCTTAATTTCTATTAGACATTAAACGTGCTAGACGTAGATCGTGGCAGGCATAGATTAGTAAAGATTTTTGACAATTGTCACTGACATCTATTTTCTTGTTTGAAAAATATTAAAAAATGTAGTTTTTAGATTATTTACGAATGAAACGATATTTCTCCGCACTTTTTCTTCAATTTCGTGTCTTAACTGCGCATGTCGGCATTATTCCGCGTAAATTACACCATGACAGCCATTAAATGGCTGACAGAATTATCAGCTGTTTAAGTAATTTAATGGTTTCCTTTAATTACTAGGCGGTGAGATATCTATACTTATCTATGGTGGCAGGCAATTATATTTCCACACAATGTGTTCCCAATAACGTATTTCCTATCATAGCTACTATATACGTTTCATAGCTAATATATATAGTTTGTATACGTTTCTTTTTTGTATTTTGATATACGGTCTATATGCTTATATCTCTCATGTTCAAGAATGCCCTGTAGGACAGACAGCGGTTTAGTTCCGTAGGTTCCGATTTTAACATTTGGTAGCGGAACCCTAAAACCTACCTACTTAGATGAGTTAATGTATTTTACTTATGTATCTAAGATTGCATAAAAGGCGATTTCTCTGCTATTTATCATTTTTACAACAAAGCAAGTGGATAGAAATTTTACATCATTCATAAAACGGTCATTCATAAAATCATAATTCATAAAATCATACATAAAACGGAAAATTTGTACCTGCATTGAAATGACAGTGGTGCCATCTGTCGAAAATTGGTCTTACCAACTCCCAAACCCACGTGGGCTCTTGAACAACAACTTTACTAAAGATCATTACTTGATCAAATGCATAGTTTCTGATTCTATAAGTTCTTACGAATTAAAAATTAATTAAAATACCTTTTCCCACCGACTAAATTGTGAATCTAAACCATTCTCAAGTCCTCTTGAACACACACAACAAATTTTATCAAAATCAGTCCAGTCGTTTAGGAGTTCAGTGACATACACTCGCACATAAGAAATATATATATAAAGATATATTGGATAAATAGATTTTTAGGCGGTACAAAGTATGCCAGGTCAGCTAGTAGGTATATTATAATCATAATAATGTAAATGCACTTGCATAAATAGACCAGGGTCGATAATTTTTAAAACCAATTAAAATCGTAGTAGGATGAAACCGATTAGAAAAGGAGGGAAATATGATCAAAATGAAAGGAAAAATAAATTACGGTCGATCCGAGTTCGGGAAGTGGGAGGGGGTGAGTTTTTAAGGGTAAAAAATGGTTTATCTTGGTTTCCGGCTAAACTACACGTCCTATGCGAAAAAGTTCAATGGCAAAGTTGTAGGTAATAAAAAGATCTAAAACTTTTGTATTTACACTTTTTTCACATAACCTCAAAATTTATGTGAAAAATTCAAAAAACCAAGTTTTTGGTTTTTTATTTTTATCTTTTACAAAAAAAAATTATTTTTAACGAAATTTGGCGAAAACTTACCTTTTTATGTCCCAAATACGCTGTAATTTATTTGATTAAAAATATTTATTTTTTCACCTTATTTTGAATTAATATCGAAAAAACACCCTAATTTTCAATCGAAAACTCACCCGTCAAAATATCAGCTTTTTTCAAAAAGTTGGTATGTTTTCTGTTCATTGAAATCTCTACTTTTTGATGGTGAAAAAAAAATATATATGTTACTATAGTAAATCTTCTCAGAAAATGCAAAAAATCAAAAAAAACTCGAATTCGAAATTTGGATTTGAATTTGAAATTTGGAAGTGCTGGATACCACTAAACGACTCAAAGCTGCTTTTTTTATTTCTTACACTTGCTTATCATCTGCCTTATTGCAGATGATACAAACAGATTCATCCATACTGATAATCTGAAAAGACAGAATGGAATTAATAATGCCTTCACTATTTTATCGTGAATATACCCCCATAAAAAAAATATATATTAAAGAAATAAATGTCAAAATGTCTAAAAAATATATTAAAAATCTATTTAAAATGTATAAATATATAAAAAATATGTATAGTATATATATTTTTAATAACTAACTTTTGGCTGATTTTCAAGTATATTTCATATATTTTGAATACATCTGAAATATATTTGAAATGTAAAAAATATATATGAAAATCGGCCAAAAGTTTGTTATTACAAATATATTTATGACATATATTTTATATATTTTTTATAGATTTTTAAAATATTTTTTATGTATTTTGAAATATTTTTTTTTTCCATGGGACTAACTAAATTTGTTTTATTTTATCTTGTACTTATCTTATCTTATTTTTTATCTTGTACTAAAACATCATTTAATTTCAATCTTTAGGTTACGTTACGTTAAGTATACTATTTTTTAAAGAAAATATTACGATTTTTATGTTTGAGTTGATTGATACAGACAAAAATAGATATAGTAATTACCTTCCTATGCAGATTCGAAAAGTTTTTTTTTTAAGTAAACTTGTCACAATTATCTTCAAGAAACTCAGCGTGCACGTGTATTTTTATAAACGATGTTGTATATTGTACTGTATTTCGAATACTGGTTAGGCTAACGGTTGTAACAGCTGCTACGAAATAGTAGGTATGTATGTAGTAAGACCCAGACTCGCCTAGCCCCTTCCCCACTTCTCCATGAAATACCTTTTGATGGGCTACTATTTTTCGTAGGTCACTCAGGTATATAATTTTTCTTAAAATAGTTATAAATAGACATCTACACATATAATTTAAAGAAGATTCGACAACTTTTTCCAAATATTGTAAATGTCTTATTAAATATTAATTTTATTAACTGATTTGTTTGTTAATTATAGTAGTATATTCTTATTTGCAATTTTTTTTATCATTGTAACATGTAATCTAATGTTTTTCGAGTAATTAAAGTGGTAATTTTAATAAATAGCTCAAATTTTTTTATAAAAATTAAAAAAAAGTTTCGAATTCGAGTTTTTTCTTATTTTTTACATTTTCTGAGAATTTACTATAGAAACATATATTTTTTTTTTCACCATCAAAAAGTAGAGATTTCAACGAACAGAAAACATACCAACTTTTTGAAAAAAGCTGATATTTTGACGGGTGAGTTTTCGATTGAAAATTAGGGTGTTTTTTCGATATTAATTCAAAATAAGGTGAAAAAATAAATATTTTTAATCAAATAAATTACAGCGTATTTGGGACATAAAAAGGTAAGTTTTCGCCAAATTTCGTTAAAAAAAATTTTTTTTTGTAAAAGATAAAAATAAAAAACCAAAAACTTGGTTTTTTGAATTTTTCACATAAATTTTGAGGTTATGTGAAAAAAGTGTAAATACAAAAGTTTTAGATCTTTTTATTACCTACAACTTTGCCATTTGACTTTTTTCGATAGGACTTTTAGTTTTGCCGGAAATCGAGAAAAACCGTTTTTTACCCTTAAAGACTCACCCCCATCCCCTCCCCGACCTCAGATCGCCCGTAAATTATTTTTCCCTTCATTTTTATAATATTCCCCTCCTTTTCTAATGGGTTTCATCCTACTACAATTTTATTTCACTTTTTATTATTTTTAAAGGCTTCTACCCTAGTCTAAAATGCATATTCAATGATCAACTATTTGTTTACAATCATGATTTTTTTTAACAGAGTAGGTAATTGTACCACTATGTATGTTAAATTAATAGTAATATGAATAATATAAATTATTCAAAGCAAAATTTTATTTATGCAAATAAAATTTCATTTAATTTTATTTTCAAATACATTGCTTAATATTTAAATCAATAAAGACGTAAGTTATAGAGTTTTCATCCTTATTTAACATTTTACTGACGCGTAAAAATTGCCGGGGCCGGATCCTACGAGAGCGGGCCCCATCCGGCCCGCGGGCCAGCGGTTACCAATGCATATGAGAGAAAAAAAATAATAAAAAAGGCATCGCGAATCTGACAGATTTGAACATTTTTGAAACAAAATTTAAATATAACATAAATATATGTCGAAGGATATCATAGGTAAGTTGCCGCAATTTAACTATATATTATTATGGCAGATATTTAAATTAACTTATAATCTTTATACTTATTTCAATGTAAACTTACAAATAGATGTCGTATGAAAGTAGTTACGGTATTATCGTCAAATGTTTTATTACAAAGTGACTTTAGTTCGTTATCTATTTTACATTTGGTTTAATAGTTTTCCGTTTCTACGATAATCGTAAGTATATTTAAGTGCAAGTGATGTAAAACCATTCTTGTCACAGTATTTCCATGTAGTTTAAGAATTGTACGTCTCTGTGTTTAAGCACTTTATAAGGTATCCCAAAGATATAAATTGGTGAGATACCCGTGTGTTAAGTGGTTAAATGTGACTGACTGTGTATATACATAGGCACTATGTATATGTGTGTTGGTGAAACCTATCCTGTCTAGATACATGTGGATAAGAGAAAAGTGTGGAATATAAACCAATAGTTAATTTGTGTCCGTTGGAGTATGCAGAATGTTAATTTAATAATAACACTAACTTATTTTGCCAGCACACATTTTAATTGATTCTGTAATTGGAGATCCTCGTCATGGGAACCTGATCCGCGGTTCGTATGAAGGATGTGGACATGGACCTGCGTGATAGGATAGAAACACTGATAGTATTTCTATTCTTACCTAATTTATCTGTGACCTCGACCAAAGTTAACTATAATATTGCTATAGAATTAACATATTGTGAGTAACTATTGCAAACAAATTAAAATGTAAGTAACTATGCATAGTAGGTACCTAATTATTACGAGTATTTGCTTAAACGGTATCAGATATATTGCGAGTAATAGATTCCCATAATGTTTCAATTGTATTTAAACTTTACTAGTCAAGTAATCTAACTCTATTAGGTATAACTAACAGATCTACTTGTCCAAAGTGGTAGACATTGGCTTAAAACCCTCTATTTGGGATATGTATAGGAGTAGTAGAATAGCATGTAGTCCATCTGATTTTAAGTGGCTACTGCCACTCATGGAAATTTGAAATCAACCCCAGATAGGATAGAACGACTCGGAAAAGTAGGTCTCCCTTACCACACCCTTCAAACCATAACACAGCAGCGCTTAACATTACTGTTATGAGTCAGAAATAAGTGTGGCGGTGGTGCCGCCGGAGTCGAACCACAAAGGGATCACCTTCGAATTATCATAATATAGCATTTTGTCGAAAACTGTTTCACGTAGTTGTGCGTCATTTTTTTTTTCATAAAATTATGGGAATACGTACATTCAAAGTGGGAATAGCGTGTATACACTAGGCGCCTGCGCTGAACAAATCTTACATCATCTCTTTCGCGTTTTGCTAATCTTTTGACGCAGGTGCCAATGTTTTAGAATAGCCACTATAAATAGGCTAAGACAAAACGGGTACGAATATTTTCTTAGCATTTATTAGCATAGCTTAGTGTTGTCGATAAAAAGATGGAAAATTTATCTACGACTGAGAATCTTTAGGTTTAACTGCCGAGATACCATTGTCAAAATTAATGCTACTTTACAATAACAGCTAATAATAATATAGAGTTGCAGTGTTTTGATTTCAAATTGAACTTTAATCCAATAGAAAGTGCAGTATATAAGGTACATGTTCGTTTGTTGTTTCAATTTTATATTTATCCGTATTGTGTAGCTTTTCGAACAAACTTCCTTTGTGTTCAGAGGGTGAGTAATCGGCTGCGACACAGTTCTTACTATTGCAGCTGTTTACGAATGTATAAATTGTGAAAATGTTTACTGTTTCAATAAATCTTTAAATTTTATAATTATATAGGTTTAAAAAAATGTTACAGTCTGTAAATATGAAGCTACTCTAAGCTTTTCTGACGGTGGGGCTCTGAAGGTGGGGAAGGGCCCTACCCTTGGTGGCTCATTTCTGGAGGCACTACCGCCATAAAGTTTTTCTGCCTTAAAACAGCAGTGTTAAGCGTTGCTGTTCTCATTTGAACGTTATGGTAAGGGAGATATACTTGTCCGATGTGTACCAACTTATTTCTCAGGGGTAGCACGGCACATCTGGCCAACCTCAGGTAGGATTCTTATCTCATTTAGGTTGATTACAGAAGTCTTTGGGGCCACTTACCATTAAATTGACCCCTTATTTGCTACTTTTATTTTATGTTAAAAATACAACCCATTCGATACAAACACCAACTTATATTTTCGTATATGTTAAAACAAATATATTAACGAGTGGTTATAAAACCAAAAAGTAAAGATGGACTTCAACTCAGGTAAGGTTCTGATACTGTTGTTGTGGATCCAAACGAAAGTTAATGCGCCGTGCTTGACCTCTGCTATAGTCCTACATTTAATGTGAAACATATCGAAACTTAAGGCCAAGTTCTTTGTCTAAAACATAGTATCTGTTGCAGTGGTCGAAATTCTACTGTAATTTAATGTAATTACCGTAAAGAAACTCAGCATTATTTTTTGAAATACTGAACTTTGTTAAAAAACACCGAGTATAGAAGAAATTAGGTTTAATTCGTCTAAGCTATATTTATAAGCATAAGTAACTAATTTTTTTACGATTATATTCACATTATTATTGAATATTGTAAGTATTGAGGTATCTAAGTAATTAATATTTATTTTCTTTTCTTTTCTTTTCTTTTATAAATAGTTACTATGACAAATCTCACATCTGAGTGCGCGCAATATTCATAAAAAGATATCCGAAGTCTTCGATTCATGTTCTTAGTAATAGATGATTGCGAAACCGATTCCATTAACTAATGGAAACTAGATTTTTGAAAATACCTAATAGAGTTCTATATGGACGCTAAAAAGATTGTTGCAACATAACAGACAAATTAACGACGTAATTAAATACAAATTTCGATAAAAAATAAAAAAAAGTCAATTGGTTTTGTAACTATTTTTAACGAGCGTATGACTCAAATTTAAATTTAAGAACGTTATAAAGAAAAAAGCTACGTATAAAAAAATAACTGGCTTTTTAATTTCTTTTTCATTAGGTACATACTCGTAGGTCATTAAATTTATTGCGTACATAGATGTTGTCATAACAGATAACTATGCAGATAACAATTTGCAAGCAAGGCTAAAAAAATCAAAACAGGTATTTCCATGCCAACCAGTATCATTGTAATTTATAGACTTTGAAAAATTTTACAAAATTATCTTCCTGAATAAGCAAACAATCAACTTGATAAATCTGTATCATCAAACAATAAAGTATAGATTATTTATATGGCAATAAAAACACCGGTGACGCGCGAGTCGAATTCGCGCACGAAGGGTTCCGTATTTTTCGCTACTCTCAAATTTCACATTTTGTCGTTCATGTCCAGTTATAACTCTAACTCTCAAACTAAACTATAACTCTGTAGTAACTGTAATACGATAAAATAATAACATCAGCTATGGTCTAAGGGTCTAAGATCCCACCCTTCACCAAGCTGGTTAATGATGAAATGTAATGTGTATTAAACAAACCAGCGAATAAAAAAAATGTTTTAATCTGATTCTAGACTTAATTTTTTTAGTCAATCCATTTGCTATATATTTTTTGACAAATTTCATTCGATGTGACGTTTCATCCATTAACAACTCCTCGGGATCCTCTACTGCTATGATTACTAGAATATAATACAACTGTAGCTAATAAGAGAGACAGTTAACTACTGTACCCTTAGTATGAGTTGTTAAGTTTTAAAAAAAAATGTCTGTTTTTGTATTTGTTTACCCATGCATTTCTAATTAGCGCCTCTAGCGGACTGTGTTAGACTGTCTTTCTTATTCCTGCCAATGTCTGTGGTACCGCTGCACTCGAACTCAAATATAATTATTTTATTAAATAGTCGTTACTGTCACAACGGGCCTAAGTAAAATGATTCCTTTATAGATTCTTCAAAAGATAAACCTGTTGTTTTTGATCGCTTTCCGCCATTTACGAATATATTACTGTTTATTCGACAGTTACAAATTTGACTTGTCTTTTACATAATTAATTTGAATTTATTTTTATGTTAATTAAAGTTAACCTTGAGTCTATGAGGAAAAGGGTGGGTAAGGCCAATAACTGGAGGAATGTGATGATTAATGATATAATTTAGTTAATTGCACAAAATGAATAAATTGTCCGTGTTGGATATATAAATGGGTAGGTTACTAAAATTTTCTAAGTAAACGTTAAAAATGTTAAATAATATTCAATAGTCTGAGGGGAAAAACAAATAGTAAGGAATATAACGTTACACCTTACAATATTTAAAAGTATGAAGGATACAAATACCACGTGGTAGAGATTCATCGCAATATGATGGTTTTTGGTTCTATTTTCTACTTAAAATAATGTATTATCTGACGGAAACAGCAAGTACCTAGTGAGGGATATAACGCTACAGCAACATTGTTTTTGATCCTGTCAACTCCTACAATATTGCGCGGTTGAGTGGAAAAGAAACAATGCGGATATAACGCTCCAAGAAGATAGTTATTGTTCCTGTTAGCTACTTTAATACTCGTAGAAGGTGGTAGAACCCTTTGTGGTTCGACTCCGGCGGCACCACCGCCACACGTATATTTGCCTCATAACAATAGTGTTAAGCGCCGCTCTGTTCTGGTTTGAAGGGTGTGGTAAGGGAGGCATACTTTTCCGAGGCGTTCCAGCTTAGTCCTCTGGGGTAGCGGCACATCTGTGGCCGACCTCAGGTAGGAATATTTAATCCTATCTGGTGTTGATTACAGATGTCCATGGGCGGCAGTAGCCACTTACCATCAAGTGGACTGCATGCTCGTCAGCTACTCCTGTATTATAAAAAAAAAACTTACAATATTAAACAGTTTGTGAGAAAAAAAAAACAGTGCCATATAAGATATACCATCACAAAATGATTTTTATTTGTTTCTAATAGCTATTTTCAATATGTAACGATTTGAGGGGAAAAGTGAACAGTGAGGGATATAACGCTACAACATGTTTGTGTTTATTTCTACTAACTACATATTATAGTGAACAGGCTGAGGGTGCAAAACAAACTAATTTGTCGGGATTTATCGTCAAATGATTATTTTTATTTGTTTAACTTTTATTCTTCCGTACGCGGAAGACAAAGTTCATACAGCCATGAATTTGATCAATGTGCGTTCATTCAAGTGGTTAAGCTCTGTATGGGGAAGTGATGGGAGTACCTTCACTTTACCTAGCTACCTTGACCGCAATATATTTTTTGTTGACATACATAATTACATGATAACACCTTACAAATAAGAAATTAATTCTCTTCCTACGGATTATATAGGTATTACGTAATCCAATTTGGATTTTTTGATGATTTGAGGGTTTGGGTGGTGATTACGTCAACAATTTTTTTTAATTTAGTATTTTTTATTTCCAAGGTTTATGTAAGCATATGGGAGGGGAAAGAGATTTGCTTACTTTGGCTGAGGGGAAGGGGGATAAGATTACAAAAATTCTGCGCACATAATCCGTGAATGACCCTTGACATGTTACAAATGTCGATGTTCACCTGTTAATAAAATACATAATATATTAAGGTGATTTACAGATGGAAACGAAATAAGATTATGGGAAGATTACTAAGAATAACATTTAGTTGTTTTTGTTGATAGTGTAGATGTTGTTAATGTTTATCTTTGTAACATACGTAATACAGGGGTGTTAGGATCATTTAAATATGTAATATGTTCACATAAAAAAGTAAGAAAGAAAGATAGTTTTAGATTATTTATATTATTTTATTTATGATTCTATTGTATCCAAAATACCTGAATATGGATTTGGAATATCATATGAATAAAAGAAAGACACTTTCAATTTCAAACAGTGTGTATAATTATTTGCAAACCTGTGTAGACATGCAATATTGATTACAAATTTCAGGCAAAGGAGTTACTTGTCAGAAAAATGCAATAGGTAGGTACAAAACAAAACAGACGCATTGAAAGAGCTAATGGAGAAGATAATGCAAATTTTCGTAGTTTGCGTCTAGGCTCCGAATTTATATCTTTATGTAACTCGTCTAAGACTAAAAAATTAAATGTGGAACATTAAGTTAACCGATATATTTTATAGCGTATTTCAAATTATAATAATATTTCAAAATATGTATACTTGCATAATGATATGCACAAAAGCATCTTAAGTAATGGGCCATCCGTTCAAGTTCGTTCACCGTAGTTGTCCGGTTGGTTCTTTGGTTTTATATTTTTTTCTTAAATGAGCTCTCCGAAACAACCTTTTAGTAATCAACCACTGCAGGTAAACAGTGACGCTACATCGGATTCGAGCTTATTTGTGAACAAAAATACGTTATTCAATGCAACGGCATTGACATTAACTTTTGATTAATATAGTGGCTGCGGTGGGGGGATGGCAACTTATGAGGTAATTTAAATACTATAAAATACTACTAACTGCGATCTTGGCATGGCGACATAGTTTACTTTTACATACGAGTGTTGTAGTGAAGAGAGTATTTATGAGCGTGATAAGATAATGTAATCAAACACCGATCGGAGTTTCACAAAGACATTGTTTTGGAGAACGTAAGGAACTGACAGACAGTGCCGTTTCTGATACCAGCGAAGATGGACCACGATACAGTGTCGGAGTTGGAGAAAATAAACAAATCGGAACAATCCAATCAAAATGTGACTATCGCGAGCAAGGAGGACTTCCAGGCCCGAAGACATTCACCATTTTGGAGACAGGTGTGTTTTATGTATGTACCTTGTACCTATAATTTCTTTTTTATATAAAAGTAATAGGATTGCTAAAATTTTAAAAATAATATTTATTACAAGTGGGATTCGTGGCATAACCAAGTGGGATTTAAACTTTATAACAGTTTGTTTTTACATATTTGTTTTAAATAATAAATGCATATGTAGACATTTAAGCTCTATAAGACGGAGCTGTATAATAGTCGTTTTATATGGTTTTTCTTGAACATGGCGTCAGCTTAATAATAAAGTTTATTATGATTTATGACTTACGATTTTAGGCATAGAAAGGTCATGCAACATTCCATTATATTTTAACTTATTATTTTAAATATTATAACCTCAAGTGGGGAAGGTGCTTTATCAATAAATTATGTAAACTTAATATAATCATACTTCTTAATGTTATCTTATTAACGTCATCTCTTAGGTATATGTAGAAAATATTTTTATGATTTTAAATAATTATAGTTTCAAATATAAAAACCACGCTAAAATCGCACAAGGAAATTGTTAATCCTGATTTCTGACGATCCTGATGAATGCGATAAATAATTTAAATCGTGTATTGTCATCGGTTCTTGATAATTGTTCAAAATTATAAATTAATCGGACAGTTCAAAGTGGGTAAAAATTGAGTTCAGAGATTCCGTTACATACATACCTACGAGTACATACAGGCCAAGCTAATAAACGCGTGGTAAAAATAATCCTTAAATGTTAATGGATAATTTATGATAATATATTCGATGCAGTGTTAATTTACCCATTATTTATTTATAATCAAATTATACCACATTAGTGTTATATTTTCCAAATTTAATTTATTTTATCTTTACTCTTTTGATAATTAATGGGCAGTAGTCATTAAAAATTTTGATTTCATTTATTTAAATCAACAGGTACAGAATTAGCACTTGAATTGTCTTTAACGAGCGGAAACTATTTTTGAAAAAAAACTACTTAAGGGAAATGATAGACGCATTTTGTCTGGCCTTCAAAAACAAGTTTTGGTTATCTTTATTTGGCTAACCGATAAAAAAAAACTGTTTGCAACTAAATAAGTTACATTTTTGGTTTTTCTAACGAAGACGATGTATAGTAGCAAGAATTTTTATTTTATAAAAATAGCGAATGATGTCAAATTATAGGAATCTTAAAGTTAATTTTGTCTATTTCACTTCTACGTAATTTAAAAAAATATATTTTAATTATACATACGATCAGGTTTACTTAAATTTTTATTAGATTAATTATAATTGATTCCTTATAATATAGTGTATTTAATTTTATAGCAATAAATGAATACGATTTTGGCTGTTCATAGCATATAATAATGTATTAGTAGGTACGTAACATATGAACAGCAATAAATAATATGAACATATAAATCTTTTCCCGATTAAAGGTTATTAATTACCACAAGTAAACCACATGTTACTATTGATTTAAACATTTATAATGTACAGTATAATTTATAGCATGATAAGTTCTTACACGTGCTCTTAAGATGCATAAATGAAAACAAATATTACGATAATAGTTGTTTGTTGATACTTTCACTCTAATTATAAATCAAGTTCCTTTGTTGATTAGTTAGATTTTATATAATTAAAAGAAAAAATAAAATTTAAAATATTATTATAATGTATGTTACGTATGATCATGCGTATAGTACCTAATTATTATTTGTGGATTATTACGTTTTTAACTTTTTTATTATACCATAATCAATAAATTTAACAATTACTTACTAATAACGAGTCTGATATGAAAAACGTTCTTAGTGTTATATCTAATAATATAATAAGAAATTTACTAGACTCTATTTTTAAGATGTTCTCTGCCTTAGTAAGGCGGAGATCATCTTAGTCATCAGGTGTTGCAATGCATCTGTAATCGGGTTCCGATAGTCGGAGTCCTGTTAAATATGGACTAACTAATTGGTATTAGATGTCCATGGACGGCAGTGACCACTTACCATCAGGTGGACTGGATGTTCGGTAGCACTTCGACCTGTTCGTAACAAATATAAAGCCTACGTTTTATGTGATTGTATTTATTTTAAAACTTATTTTATTTTTTGCAGGCCTTCGTAGCCTTCGGGTCGTTTATGTTGTCGTGCAGTGCTGGGGCCACAGCAGGCTTTTCTGCTAAACTTATTCCTCAATTGCAACATGATATGGGGAAACATAAATATTCCACTGAAATGGTATCGTGGGTAGGTATGTGTTTTTTTTAAACTACATATTTTTTATTAAATGATTATAGGATTATAATTGAAATGGACTAGGTAGTTCCAAATTCGTAATAACGCGGTTTTATTTGTCATATACAAATACTTTTATTTCTTTTGCAGCGGCCATGGCATCGTTGGCACTTTTCTTCGGTAACGTGATATCAGGATACCTGATGGAACGACTTGGAAGAAGAGCTTCACAGATTTTACTGTCTATTTTCTATATCGGCGGATGGACTACTATAGCATTCGCTGGCAACATTTATTTCATATTGCTCGGAAGATTCATTACGGGATTTTGTCAAGGATGGCTCGGCCCTCTCGGACCAGTTTTTGTAGGAGAAATCAGTTCTCCTGCTTACAGAGGACTGTTCCTAGCCGGATTGTCGTTGAGTATAGCAATCGGAGTATTTATGTCACATTTGTTTGGAACGTTCGTCCACTGGAGCCACGCGTCACTATTATGCGGGATGTTCCCTTTAATAGGATGCATTGTACTTTATTATGCCCCAGAATCTCCATCGTGGCTGGCATCGAAGAACCAAATCGATAAATGTATTGAATCTTTTAATTGGTATAGAGGAACCAGTCCCGCTATGAAGACTGAGCTAGATAAGATGTTGGTTGACTTAAGCAAAAAGAAAGTCACGAAAGGCAAAATCGAAACCTTGTCGGCCAATATTAAAAAACCGGAATTTTGGAAGCCACTTTGTATAATGATGATATTCTTTGTGATAACCCAACTATCAGGAATAAATGTAATTTGTGCATACACTACAGACATAATGGAAGAATTGATGGGAAACAAAAAGTACGTTGATGCTGTTATGCTCGGAACAGATATATTGCGGTGTATAGCCTTAGTTATTGCTTGTATCTTACTAAGAAAAATAGGACGGCGACCTTTGGCGATTTTCAGTGGATCTCTTACCTCTATATCATTGATTATTCTGGCTATATATTTGTATCTTGTCAAGGAGCATATGATAAAGCACATATCACCAGTAATATCATTAGGCCTGATGGGATTCTACATTGCAGTATCCAATTTGGGTATAGCCCCTCTTCCTTGGAACATGGTAGGTGAGGTGTTTGCAACCGAAACGAAAGGGTTGGCGTCAGGAATAAGTGTGATGATGACCTCTATTGCTTTCTTTGGGACTGTGAAGACAGCTCCTGCAATGTTTGAAAGTATAGGGTTCCACGGCACCTATCTGTTTTATGGATTATCAACGTTGTTAGGAACAATATTTTTGTACTTCTGCTTACCAGAAACGAGAGGTAAGACACTGCTGCAAATTGAAGAACATTTTCGAAAACCGGAGAAGGAGAGGAATACACAAGCAAATGAGACTCTTTTGTCAGATTGCAAGGTGCATATACCAGCGTGATGTAGATACGAAAGTAATTTTCTTTAATTTTTGGTCTAAAATTTCATAGGTAATTGTAGAGAGATTGTGTATAATCATGAATGGAAATATTTTACAACAGTTATGCAAAATATTTCAAAATGTGATATTTTTATACAATTTAAGATTCTATTGTAATAAGATTATTTTGCAATCTTTATAAAGTATAGAAGTAGCGATACGTCATTGAGATTGTTAGGTTTAGAATAATATTGATAATAATATGTGATTTGTCTTTAATTAATTGAATAGCAATACTTAATATGAAGTTGACGAAACAATTTACGCTAATCTTTCAAATTATACCTTGAAATAACAAGTATTACAACAGAAAAAATAACCTGGACGACGTGATAAGATAACAGATATGGGATTATGTGAATGATTTCTGTATTGAGTTCTTGTCTAGAACTCAAATTCATCGTTATAGAAAACCTGAGTTGATGAAGCATAAACTTATACAGGACAATTTGCTGTAGTAGTTAGTTATGATACAAAAACATTTCCTGTTTTAATGTAAGTAGTTAACAAAACACGTGTTCTTTGAAGTGGAACAAAAGGCGAGGGTCTTGTTGATGCTCTCTGATATGATTTAGAGGTCTATTTCACAGTCCGTTAGAACCGGACAAGTGGCACGCGTCTCCGCCGATATTAAGAACATCTTCCTGTTGTGACACGTGGTTTAGCGGCGCTTGCACTCGAGAATTCGCCGACATCTGCGAAGGGTTTTTCTGAAGTTCCCACGTTGGTACGCGACTAGTTTTTGCCGGAACAAAAAGCGACCAGGAAAACATCTGGGGAGTGGATTGGATGTTATTTTCGGAGACAACATGTTTATGAAGTGAAGTGTGAGGAAGTTGTAAAGTGCAGCCCCGTGTTCGAAGCTTAGCACACTTAAAGACAATAATAAATAATAACAATATTTTTATTAGTTATGTAACTAAAATTAATCTACTACTTACAATGCTACTAACATTTAAAGTCGTTTTAATTTTTTACTCTAATAGTGATGTACTAAACTTATTCCAAATGTTTTTGTGTTCTCAATAACGGGTACTTACCTTTTATTTTCAAAACTCGCTTCTTGCATATTATTGCGTATTAGTATTATAAGACTATTTAAATAAAGGAGGCCAATCTGACCTGCATATGTTTAAAATAAAGAGCATGTCAATAAATTACCTTTATTTTCATGTTAATTGAACCTTTACCTTTAAAAACTTTTGTACTCTTGCATATGATATTATCCGCGGTAGTTCTGTTCAAATGGAACGAATGGTTAATAATTTAGTAGAAGACACGTGGCTGAACGGAAACTGTACACGTGCTATCAATTAGAATTGGAATACATAAAAAACTTGACTGGAATATTGTTATGGTTCACCCCTAGTGGGAGGAACCCGAACAATACCTCTATACAAAATTATAAGTTTATAGAATTGAATATTCTTTTAGCGTGTGTGTTACCTATTTGAATTACATACCCTGTGTCTTACTAATAAAAATAGTTTAAATTGTGTTTTTGATTGTATTTGTATTTTTATTTATTATTGATTTTTACTGAAATGTATCTCGACATTGTCCGTTTTCTACAATATTTTTATTAGTTGGGAAATAATACGAGAGTGAATTTCAACAATACTTAGGTACATCGAAAATAAACACCATATAACACTAGTAAATTTCGTTTGGTAAGTTTTTTAGAAAAGGGTACCGCGAAAATAATTTTAAATGTTTATTTTTTTAGGTATACATGATATGCCAATGTAACGTATCAGTTACTATAAATACCAATCTTTTGTATTTTTTTATTTTGTGTTAATCTTATTTCTTGCGTGTTTACACATTCATATACACATACATACTAATTTTTATTTTTTTAATAAATACACCAAAGAAGTATAATTTCTTACGTGCGTACATAAAGACACACATTTTAATATTAATTTTAACATAAGATAACACTATGTATCGTATGTGGATTTCTTTTACGCTTTGTACATGATCTTTGGTCTCTGATATGTTGCTAATAGATGATGTAATTAAGATAATATAAGTTCGCACAGTTTAATGGAATCTTCCCAATTTAGTGATAATGATATTATTGTGTAATATTTATATATATTGCAGTATTATCACCATTCTAGAGCTTAGGTTTGAAGGGAATCGGTATATGCGTACGTACACTGATTGTACGTACTTGATACTACATTATACGTATAATGATTAACATAATGCACCAAAATACACCTATATATGTATAAGTCATAGATTAGTAAAGATTACTTACTCCTAACAAGAAAATGTACCCAGGTTTGAGAATTGAAATAGTTGCGTAAAAAAGTTTTGCCACGTCTCGGTGCTAAAATGTCCCTAAAATATTTGAAATTATTATTATAAATTATTTTATTATCATGTAAATTACGCAGTATTAGTTATTTATTCGTAAATTTTCTCTAAAAATGTTTTTATTTGTCAAGAATTCAAAAAAATAACTTACTATAATAAGCCATTTGCGGCTTCATACAATTTCAAGGCGGCGAAGTATCTTTACTAATCTATGGTATAAGTATAATTCTTAGAATTTCAATCGTCAATCTTATTGACCCTTTGCTGTGCACGGGTCTATTATCAGATTGAGGGGGTTTTGGTCATATTGCACCATCCTGGTCGAGCGCGAATTGGTAATCTCAAAGATGGTTCTTTATTACATAAATCTTTTAGAAAGAAGAAATATTTTTTAAAGAACGCTTGCGTGCATGTTTTCTTACGATGTTTTTCTTCAAAAATCAGAGGTACCTACATATCTGGGACTCGAACCTCGGTCATTCCGATTGAGAGGCGGAGATTCAACTACTAGCCTATCACTAGTATTGCAGTATTATGACAGATCTTGCAAGCCTAGTTTTAAAGGGGACCTAAGTATACTTAGGTATAGCGACAAACATAATGCGGCAAATGTATTAGTATATTTTTTGCCGTATTACGTTCGACTTGGCTCATCAACTACCGAAACTTGTAGGAGATGCTGTTTTAAATTGTAATGCACCAAAATACACCTATATATGTATAAGTCATAGATTAGTAAAGATTACTTACTCCTAACAAGAAAATGTACCCAGGTTTGAGAATTGAAATAGTTGCGTAAAAAAGTTTTGCCACGTCTCGGTGCTAAAATGTCCCTAAAATATTTGAAATTATTATTATAAATTATTTTATTATCATGTAAATTACGCAGTATTAGTTATTTATTCGTAAATTTTCTCTAAAAATGTTTTTATTTGTCAAGAATTCAAAAAAATAACTTACTATAATAAGCCATTTGCGGCTTCATACAATTTCAAGGCGGCGAAGTATCTTTACTAATCTATGGTATAAGTATAATTCTTAGAATTTCAATCGTCAATCTTATTGACCCTTTGCTGTGCACGGGTCTATTATCAGATTGAGGGGGTTTTGGTCATATTGCACTATCCTGGTCGAGCGCGAATTGGTAATCTCAAAGATGGTTCTTTATTACATAAATCTTTTAGAAAGAAGAAATATTTTTTAAAGAACGCTTGCGTGCATGTTTTCTTACGATGTTTTTCTTCAAAAATCAGAGGTACATGGGACTCGAACCTCGGTCATTCCGATTGAGAGGCGGAGATTCAGGCCTATCACTAGTATTGCAGTATTATGACAGATCTTGCAAGCCTAGTTTTAAAGGGGACCTAAGTATACTTAGGTATAGCGACAAACATAATGCGGCAAATGTACGTTCATATACGTTCGACTTGGCTCATCAACTACCGAAACTTGTAGGAGATGCTGTTTTAAAGTTGAATAGACCATGATGTAACGTAATAGGAAATCTCGAAAAACACTTTAATTTCTTACTATAGTGTATAATTTATTAATTTATCTTACTTTAAATTATTATAAAATTACGCCTGCTTAAGCGTGAATCTTTTCAATGATGTTTTTATAAGATTGAAGTAATAAATGAGTAGAAGTGAGAAATAACCACCTCCATTTAGAACAGGGTTACTACCATCTCTTAAAACAATATTATTTTAATAATACATTGAAATTTCGTACCACGACCTCGTTAAAGTAAGATTGTTTTTATAACATTACAATAAGCAGTTTTGTATTATATCGGTCGAAATTATTTATTCTTTTTTTGCATGAAAATTTAACTTTTTAAGCAAATTATGATAATTTCAGTTGGTTTTATACAATGGATAAGCGAAAAATGAATAAGGGTTTAAGTTTGTTCAACTGCGTATGACGCAATATTTTACTGTTATATGGAGGTCGTGGTACGAAACAAAATAATGTTGATACAATATTGAAATAAAAGTTTCCTGAACTATGATGGTTTTTAAAATATGGTGGTAGGCCTCCACTCTAACTGAAGCCAATCACAGAGCCTTTACCACAACACACAAATCAATCTATGGTTTAAAAGTCTATGGTTTTCATTTCTTAGCACTAAGGTAGTAAGGAAGTAAACAAGCATGCAGTCTTCTTTTTTTATAAAATAGGAGAAGCAGACAAGCATGCAGTTCACCTGATGGTAAGTGGCTACTGCCGGCCATGGACATCCGGAATCAACCCCAGATAGGATTAGATATTCCTACCTGAGGTCTGCCACAGATGCGCTGCTACTTCTGAGGACTAAGCTCGAACGCCTCCGAATAGTATGTCTGCCTTGCCACAACCTTGTTATGAGGCAGAAATAGGTGTTCAAAGATGAATAACAGACTGCCCTATCACCTCGAATGTCTTATTAAGTTAGCCGATATCCGCACATCTTTACCACAGTATAAGGATATAGATATTTGTACCGTGTCTTCAGCGAATTACAATAAATGCTTCCCTAGATTGATGTAGCTTCTAGATTGATGTAGCTTAAATTAAAATCCGTAATTGTTTATTTCCTTAAGCATTGCGACATGTTTTTTTTTTCATTTTGCGATCACGCGATCGTGATATTTGCTATTTCATTCTGTTACCTAGTTTATTACAATTTCTCACCTCTATTATAATACAATGGCATGTAAATAATTCAATTTTCAATATTACTTTCATAAAAATAATACGCAATGACAAACGATTTTGATAGTAGGCATTGATTAATGCGCCACAGATGCGTCGCTACCCCGGAGGACTAAGCTGGAACGCCTCGGAAAAGTATGTCTTCCTTACCGCACCCTTCAACCAGAACACAGCAGTAAACAGCAGATGGTTTTAGTTGTGTTATATAAATATGTAGCTATTTAGGAGCTCCGGGAAAATATAAGGTAATTATGCAGTTTGGTTACTTTTGCGAAAATCAATGCAATAATTTATTTTTTAGCATGTGTGGCTTCAATTAGTCACCATTGATGATATTCTGTCGGGGGAGACTAACATTGCATAATTACCTTTTTTTCACCCTTTTTAGTGATGACATACAAAAGTCTATATTAATATAATATAAAATTGTATAAACGTGATCATGAATAAAGGTAAGGTCTGGATTGAACCCACCCGCTCGCAGGGCGCTCCCGCGCCCTGCTCGCTTACTTTTATATTGTCTTATATGTTCCAATCTAACCTAACCAATTCAATAGGAAATGTTAGCCTCCCCCGACGGAATATCATCAATGGTGACTAATTGAAGCCACACATGCTAAAAAAAAATTATTGCATTGATTTTCGCAAAAGTAACCAAACTGCATAATTACCAAATATAATGTTAACCGCCCTATATTCACACGTATAACTTATTTTTTTCTAGCCTTCCATGGTCGGCGAATAAGACCGTAATTTTGCCACCATTTTCTTATCTTATTCTCTGGGCAATTGGAAGGCTTGCCTCTTCTAGATCGGGCTTTCCATGCTGCCTTATAGCAACAGTATTCTGGTTTGAAGAATGTAATAAAGCGCTTACCTATATGAAGCCCTCTAGAATAGCTTTTTTAGAACATTTGTCTCAACTTTAGGAAGGGCTTTTCTCTTACTTAGGTACAGTTGGTGAGAGTATTACAATGTGCATTTAAGATTACCAACATGCTATCAACTCCATATACAACAAGGGTTCTATCTGAACCCGATTACATATTCGTTGGCGCTCCTGAGTAAGACGATCGCCTTTTACGCAAGTAAGCATATATTTCCAGTATACAGTAAAACGGCATGAACACTTAAAAATGCTAAGAGTTAAATAAACAGTGTGTATATATGTGTACGTATGTGAGTACCTATACGTGTGAGTACATGTATTTGGTCATATTTACTATGCCTGTTTAATTAAGACAATAGATACACATATCTTTTATTTATACATAAGGTCAATGATAAGAATAGATAGCTGTGCAATGCGCGATATTTTAAGGAGTCGACTTCACTAAATGCGGAAAATATTTGGCAAATATTGCCACTTTAGAATAGGTACTTGTAGTAGGTAGGTAGGTAGTAGGTCTTGAAGGTGGTAGAACCCTTTGTGGTTGGACTCCGGCGGCACCACCGCCACACCTATACCTGCCTAATAACAACAGTGTTAGGCGCTGCTGTGTTCCGTTTTGAAGGGTGTGGTATGGGAGACATACTTTTCCGAGGCGTTCCAGCTTAGTCCTCAGGGGTAGCGGCGCATCTGTGGACGACCTCAGGTAGGAATATCTAATCCTATCTGGGGTTGATTACAGATGTCCATGGGCGGCAGTAGCCACTTACCATCAGGTGGACTACATGCTCGTCTGCTACTCCTATATTATAAAAAAGGTACATAAATATATTACATGTACATTTACAAGTATTTTTGTTAGGTAGATTTAGTGTGGTTCGACTGGGGAATAACACCGCTGTGCCAATTTCTAGCGCTAAGCAATTTTCCATTTTGGTGGAAGGGTGTGAATAAAGGTTGACTTTCGTATGAGCGACCATCCTCAGGAATGGCAATATGTGACCGGCTCCAGGTAGAAACTGTTCTAAATGTAGTTGATTACAAGTATCCATGGACAGCAGTGATCACTTATAATATTACGAGTAGTAGGTACTTTATAAATAACTAGCTGACCCGGCAAACTTTGTACCGCCTCAAATCTATTTATCACATATATTTCATATAAAATATAGCCTATGTTACTCGTGGATAATGTAGCTTTCGAACGGGAACGTGGAAGAATTTTTAAAATCGATCCAGCAGTTTTTGAGCCTATTCATTACAATCAAACAAACAACGTTTTCCTCTTTATAATATTAGCGTAGATAAGCTTAGGATCATTCTTGTTTATTGATAATTTGACAATTTCCCAAAACAAAATAATATTTAGTTTCCTATTTATGAATTGCTTACACGATAAGACCATTTCAACACAATTAAATTTAAAATATATATTTTAAGTTTTTCGCCATGTCTCTACTGCTGTAACAAATATTTTATCTGTCGCGTATCTTATATACACACTGAAACCAGGGTTCTAGAATTATGTGCCAAAATAAATTGAATGCAAGATAATTATGTAAAATCTGTAAGCGTAACTGTAGAAGAACCATACATTTGTATATTCAGTTGTCATCAAGACAATGAAATAATTACGCAGTTTAAAAACATAATTATGGTATATTATGTGTATATAACTTAAATTCTATAAAAGTTTCAAATAACATACATTTATCAAACAAAACGTAGATCTCCCTGTACCATGAAGTCCCATATAACAGAGAGGTCAATCAAATTGGTTTGTAATAATAAATCACGTTAAGCGAACTGGATTGCTTTTGTTTAGGATAGATAATTCTTGTATTGATAGTGATTTTATTCGTATGTCATATAATCGTAATAACCGTATATTGGACCAATTCTGATAAGTGCTTCGTGTCGCTATTTGTGAATGGAAAGCTACTCGGATATTCATATTTTTGTAGATTATTTAATGATAACAATGAAAAGTACCGCTGTCAAGTGGTTTGGAAAGTAGGTACTTATGAAGGACATCAGTTTTAGGATTTTGATACTGTTTACATGCCGTTTAACCCTCTTTAGTAATATGCCCTTCTATCCCACCTATGGGTATTCATTGTTTTGCCTAGTTTAGTTTTTATATTTTTATATTAATAAGTATGCAGTAGGAAACGGGCATGAGTTTTGCCTTTTATTTTGCTTTTTAGTTTTGTTTCGTTTTTTTTGTTTTGATCTTGTAAAATCTAGCTTACTATAAATTATTAAGTTCCAAATTGATTTGCCAATGCCAGTACCCTTACCAGGAGTTTTTACGTTTCGACAAATATGACTGTTTTGGTATTTGTTTACGTATTTGCCCATACAAATTCCAATCAGCGCCCCTAGCGGATTGTGTCAGAACTAGGAAATCGTATGGGAATCGTATGTAGTCATTGGTTTTCTTCTGAAATTGGATGGCGTACAAAATGTATACCTACATATGATTTTATTTCTTAGTAGCATACCTAAATATTTTGATTAAGTGTCAATAATGATTATTTAGTAAAGTTACCATAATATTACTACAAATAAATCAGATATGTACCTATGTATATAAATAGGAGAGAATTGAACGTAGTAGGTAGGTAACTTTAGGTATTAACGAAGTCCATATTTTGAATTTTTGGTTTACTAATGAACAATTCAATTAATTAATTAATTCAATTATTTTAATAGATTTAAATCTATGCTTATTGCAACTTATTACTTTAAATTAACTTTTGATAGAGTTCGACATTAATTGAGTAAAATTAATTGGAACTCTACAATGCAAATATTTTATTTCCTTTAAATTACTTATTTTTCATATTCAATGTAGAGACACGCAGAATTTTATTTTTTATTATTTGTATTTTATAGATAACAGAATACATATTATGCTATATTATATAATTTTATCGTCCGGTATATTTAGACTAAGATTTAAGGATTACTGTAGAAGGATTGCGGGTATTTAGATAGATAGCTATGACGTGATATGAATGCAGTTATATATATGCTGCTAGGTAATTATAGTATTACTTCTCAGGTATCTAAACTGATACTAGATAACAGAAAATCGTAAACGACTTATATTGAAATGAATATTCGATAAGTCGAAGAGACGAATTAAATATGGAATAGAATATGGATAGGGATGTACCTCTCTACTGCCAAGCTAATAAATTTCGGATTTATGAAGAGTGGTAGGGAGTGCGTTTCGTTAAAAGGGTGTGTAGGACGGCTGACTTACATATGAGGTGACTGACATTTAGGTTTTTTTTCAATATAGGAGTAGCAGACGAGCATGTAATCCACCTGATGGTAAGTGGCTACTGCCGCCCATGGACATCTGTAATGAACCTCAGATAGGATTAGATATTCCTACCTTTATACGCTTAACACTACTGTTAACACGTAGAAATAGTTGTGGCGGTGGTGCCGCCGGAGTCGAACCGTAAAGGGTTCTACGAACTTCAAAAAGTATGGTAACGTTTGAAGTATAACCTATCCCATATAGAGTTGGTCACAGACGTTTATGGGGGCCAGTGACCACTTGACAAGTGGTATGCAAGTTCGTATGCAATGATATAAAAAATAAAGTTTCCTGTTGAATTGATATAAGTAATTTTTTGATATTATGCAACATTTATTTTAATAACAATTATATTATCGGTTTGTCGGTACTTATGAATATTGAATTTAGTAGTTAGGAGTTGATTGCCGAGTTATTTAAGCGGTATTTACTAATCAATGTTAAAGTAATTATCTAGTGCTGTGTACTACAGAATATTTAATAATTACTTCGACCGGTTCTATATCAAGTTCAAATTCAGTCGTCATTGAGTTTTCACCTTTTATTATTCCACTTGGTAGAAAGAAGGACATAAGAAAGTATACCTTAGTCTTTTAATTTTTTACAATATAGGAGTAGCAGAATGCATGCTCAGTCCACCTGATGGTAAGTGGCTACTGCCGCCCATGGACATCTGTAATCAACTCCAGATAGGATTAAATATTCCCACCTGAGGTCGGCCACAGATGCGCCGCTACCCCTGAGGACTAAGCTGGAACGCCTCAGAAAAGTATGTCTCCCTTACCACACCCTTCAAACCGGAACACAGCAGCGCCTAGCACTGCTGTTTTTAGGCAGAATTAGGTGTGGCGGTGGTGCCGCCGGAGTTGAACCACAAAGGGTTCTACCACCTTCAACTTTCTCTGAAGTATAAACTAGAATATATATAAAAAATAGGCATATGTAACACATATAACTAGACTCATGTGAGTTTTTCCCATAACATATAACTGAATTAAGGTTAAATAAACCATAACCAATCATGCGTATAATTCAGTGACGTTTTTTTGCTTTTACTTATAATCAGGCGTTATGTAGTTGTAGGATTTAAGTTAAAGTTCTCTTACGTTCTTTGTTTTGTTATAGTGCTTTCTAACTTCGTTGTCGTTGTTTCTGTTTGAAGAATTTACGTGCATACTAAACTTAAGGCTAAGAATATTCCCGTTTCTTACTGCATATTAATAAAAAATACTCAAATATTTTAGCATTAATTGTTAAATAAAATCGTGCAAATCACGTTTTTTATTAATTCCACGTTTCGATAATTAACTTTTCATTATTTGTATTAGTTTTTATGCACTATGAATAAATATGAACATTTTGCTCCCGTCATACGCTTTGTTACATTGTAAGAAGATGATTAATTACATACTTATCTTAATTAATATCTAAAAGGACGTTAACAACATTACACTATCATGTATGATTATAAAGTGCAAATAAATTATTCAGACCTAATGTAAATAATGATTAAAAGTGATGCATAAATGTCGTCATATTTCACTACAAATTAGGTCGTTTGTACTGTGAAGTAGGGATGAATCGATACGCACTTCTGTTGATACGATACCGATATCGATTACATAAAGTATCGACGTTACTCATCAAATGTGTTAAAGCAACAAATAGGTTTAGAATAAAAAATATTATATATCGAAAATACAACCCACGCCATTGATTGTTTTAATAAGCATTCTCGGATGCCAGAAAATTGTCAATCGTTTTGTAGTTATCGCAGTAAAACTTTTAAAATGACAAAAAAATAAAAGCTTGCTAATTTTTTTTTGTGTTTTTATTTGTCTAGAACGGTAATCAATATATAAAGAATAGAAATCTATATCGATTCTCCGGACTTGGATTAGGATTGATTTGAAAATCGATGTTCTTTGAAAGTAATTGCCATCCCTACTATCTTGTTTATTAGTCAGAAATACTGCTGTCAACCGCCTATGTACTTGATGAATCATTGGAAAACTGTTTTTCTTGTTCTTAACGTAATCCAATGTTGTTTTTGTGATATTACTCGTGAGTCAAATGTGTGTGATTAAACTTACTTAAATCACTAGGGGTTTATCAGATTGAAGGCGATATTTATGTACATATTTTAGTAATAACAGAAAAATAAAAAAAATATAGTTGAATCGAGAACTACTTTGATTATTGCACTATTAAAAATGGGACCTCATAAACATTCAAAACCTAATAACCCAAATAGCAATCAATAATCAAACAATACATTACAAATAAGTAGGTACATAACGATATGTAATATTATGCAATAGATTCGAAGGTGGTAGAACCCTTTGTGGTTCGACTCCGGCGGCACCATCGCTACACCTATTTCTACCTAATAACAGCAGTGTTACGCGCTGCAAGGTTCCGGTTTGAAGGGTGTGGTAAGGGAGATAGACTTTTCCGAGGCGTTCAAGCTTAGTCCTCAGGGGTAGCGGCGCATCTGTGGCTCAGGTAGGAATATCTGATCCTATCTGGGGTTGATTACAGATGTCAATTGGCGGCAGTACCCACATACCATCAGGTGGACTGCATGTTCGTCTGCTACTCTTATATTATGTAAAAAAAAGATAGTTTAGCTGTTACAATAGAGACCTGCCTAAATGGGTACAGGGGATGACATCAGCAGTGATAGCCCTCTGGTTTGAAACTGGTTCTCTTAATCAAGGGGTTCGAGATTCGAGTCTCAATGTCAAAAATAATCATCACTTGTTTGAACGGTAAAGGAAAGAATCGAGAGAATACCAAAGAGTTCTTTAAAAAGGTTCTCAAGAAGGGTATGTGTGTTTTGCCGCTAGAATAATGGATAATTTCCAACTAACATGAGAACAGGCGAAGACATCAGAAGTAATAGCCTAGTGGTTGGAAACTGGGCCACTTAATCAAGGGGCCCGAGGTTCAAATCCCAGTATTAAAAATAATTATCACTTGTTTGAAACGGTGTGTGAAGTCTACCAATTCGCACGGTACTAGCACGGCATAAGCTTGGCTATGGCTTAAGCCCCTCTCACTCTAAAAGACTTTTGGGATATTGAGATAGTAATAAGATGAACACGAAAACATTTACAACAAGAGAATCAACTGCTGATAACCGGTTTAAACTAATTAAGACCACTCTCAATGAATAAAACAAAAAAAAATCTAGTCTGTGGCGTATCAGTTTTAAATCGAATTATACTAATTACAACCAAACAAAAGCATATGCCACCGTGACTTGGAATCCTGTAGTTAATTTAGTGTGTTTTTGTACAAGTCCGCCAGATGGCGGCACATGCACGCATGCCGTATGCCGCTGCGCACATTTGGTGCAATTTCTCTGTCTTCTATCTCAAACAATCTGGCTTCATCTGTTGCTACAAAAAACGGATTTTATTACATTACAATGCTGAGATAAGGTATTACATGTAAGTTTGTATGACGTAGGTAGGTACTTGGTTGCTTGTAAACGTCTGTTTTCCTAATCATGATTCTTTCCTTCCTTTATCATGATAAAGCGTGGTGTTAGAAATATGAAGTATGGGAGAGGGAATGATTTCGAGTCTATGCAACAGTATCTTTCGTACCACGTAGTGAGTAGTAGTTGAGGGTGGCACCGGAATAGCTATTTCTGCCTTTTAGCTACTTATATCTGTAGTAGGATATCGTGTAGATGCTGATTTCAATGTAGTTTCTGATGTGTTATTGATATCACTCTTACTACTATCAATATAATTACTGGTATCATAGTAATGACTGATACTAAATTCATTTATTCAGAGGAACTACAATACAATTAAAAAAAAACAATTAAACAATATTTAAAGTAAAAATACTAAGATTAACACGAAAAATTTATAAATATAATAAATGAGCCAAATCGCTGCACCGAGGAAGTGTACTCAAGATACTAGCAGCATTACCTCACTTAATTGACAAATTAATTTGCTGGCCGAGGTAAGCTCCAGCTCTTGGGTCACCGGAGGCCTCAATCAGGCGTGAAGACAATTCTTAAAACTACAATGAGTAAACTAAATAACTACAAGGACTCATCATTGTAGTTATTTACAGTTACTAATTACTTATATAATGTAAAAGTAAATTGCGAAATTCACGTATGACAAGGAATTTATAATCTAAATTTATGTCGAGTGTGCAGGGTCGTGGCATAGCATAAAGATTATAACTAACGCCATCCTAATCTTTGAACACGTGGTACTTTGTGCATGGTTTGAAAAAGTGCTTATTCAGTGTCTGTTGAATTCGGTGGCTCCCTTAGGCAGTTTTTTGCCGGTTCCCATGAACCCGCGACAATGGAGGCGACCTCGCTGAAAGACGCCCGAAGATCCACGCAAGAATAAATATTGTACAACAATAGGGTAGCTTCTTTGACTTTGCTTTGCCGTACAGTTGGAGTTAGGAGTTTTGATACTTTGGTCTGAAATATTGCGAGTGATGGGGAAGCTGAGCATAATAATCTTCACGCTATATTTTTCTATTGGCAATACAAATTAATAGAATTTTGTAATTTTAACTACCAGTTTATATTTATTAACCAAGATAAATATTGCGAAACGAGAGTTTAATCAATCAATCAACCAATAGGTGTTTATTTAGAAAAAACAAAACAACTAAGATTAATTAAAAACGTAATTTAAAAAAGGACAATTTTAATTTAAAGTCTATTATAAGCACAGAGATCAAAGAAACTGTTGACATGCACAATTGTACAAATATACATCACATTAAAGATTCAGTATAGCACAGTAAAATAAATCTTATATTCATATTTAATAAAAATATTGAAAACAAAACATATTGTTCATTACGTTATTGTCACTATTTATTTTATTCCTTATTTTCGTTGCAATTAATTTACACGCTTCTAAAATACAAAATCACAAGGATCAAGACCAGTCATGTGCTCTACAATCCCGAGAACAACAAAAGGCATAGCGCCTATAGCTCGTAACGGACTTTTTTCGTTGCATCGATCAGGATTTCTTCCTTGTGTACAGGGGTCTAAGGATTTTGTCATGCTAAAAGGGATTCCCACGCACCGTATACCTGACATTGTTCTTGGCCAATTATTATATTAAAACGGTAATGGATATCGGCTCTTATAATTATTATTATCCACATAATTCAATATTTTGCGATTTAGTTGGTTATATTTGTAGAAATTTAGATATTTTTTCATTATCTTAGCGGCATACCTACTTCGAAATCTACTTAAATACAGTTGATGTGTGATACTATACGGTGCTGCAAGTTAACTTTGTAAGTTTGTGCGATTGCTTTTGTCGCCTAAATTTTCATCAAATGACAGGAGTTATCACGTGTCTTCATTTCTTTGTTGACTTTCCTGTGATATGTGTTTCACTTTGTCTGGAAGTCTGGAATTATCTATATCTTTATCTTTAATTTTCCGAAGTTATTGAGCGCTTAGTAGATCACAACTTACTGCAATAATATCCTGAAAGATCTCCACAAAAGCTTTAATCGTAAGGTTCTCCAAAGTATGTGAATTTATCAAAAATAAGATCCCTACACAATTGGCTATTGCCGGCTCTGATCTCACTTTTACTTAACAAACTCATTGTTGTTCTAGCAATACAAGAGTACTGTTCTACCAATAGAACAGTGATTAATTATTTGAGAGTAAAAACCATCCAGTAATAGAATGCAATGAGAGTGAATTTTACTTACAACATTTTGTCAATTATCCGTATTGGCATAATCAGATTGTGGCTGCTCTAATGCTAAGGGTTTAACGTGACTAAACGGGCTCTTCTGGTTCTTAAGTATTTTAAGTACTCATGATGCTTCTAAGATAATGTCGTGTCTGGAGTCTAAGTACTCATAACCCTAAGGCAGTGGTTTCCAATCTTTTCATGGCACGATTCTTGTACCATTTGAAAATAATTCGCGACTAGTAGGTCGCGAAACATTTTCTTCGTTTATTCTACCTTATATTTTATTATATTATTAATATGAAATCCATATAAAATGTTTATAAAGTTTCCTAATTAGGCTTCGGTTAATCACTGGTTTGTTTACCAAATATCACTTGGCGAGCGCAATAGACTATGGCCTCCTTCTCATTCTGAAGTGAGACCCATGTCCAGAGTGTGACTGTAGAAGATTGATGATTATGATGATGAGATCCTGGTCAAATACATATTTAAATACCTACAAGCGTTACATTACTTTGTCTTTTTTTAATTAAAAATATGTTTCTACCTTTATTTTGTTTTATTGTTCTTTTTACAGAGGGTTTCTTACACCCCGCGACCCCTTTGTAGAGCTACGCAACCCCTCATACGTTCAGAATCCACACTTTGAAAAACACTGTCCTGAGGTAAAGATAAGTTGTTAAGTAGTCTTAAGGGCTAGCTACAGTAATGAACGTAAAACGACAAAGTTCTTTTATTTCTGTTAGATTTTGTTAAATCCGTCGGTAAATGTGAATGGGTATGGACGGAGATTAAATACATATAATATTTAATGGAAATCATAAAAGTTTTAATGTCCTTGTACAATTCTGTTTCACTACTTTTACATTAATAAAAATAATGATTACAGATACGACTTCACCTTGCTAATGAATTAGTTAATTAACTGTAGAATTTTTAATTTTTATATGAATCATGGTAATGAAAGGATCTTACCTAGATTGGATAAAAAAGATTGCAAAAAACTTTTTGTATTTTTTTTTCTTATTAGATTTGGTTTTTATAAGCTTGAAAGGCGTAGAACCGGTCTATTTCGACTGAGGAGATACCATCGCCACATTTATTCTAACGTGAAATAGTTTTTGAGTTTCGATAGAAGGGTGTAGTTGCTAGATAACTTACATATTATGAAGACCATAGTCCTCAGGAAGGGGAATGCACCTGAGATCGGTTTCAGGTAGAACTCCTGTACTCTTACCATGAGTTTTTAAGTTTTGACAAATATGACTGTTTTGGTATTTGTTTACGTATTTGCCCACACAATTTCCAGTCAGTGCCCCTAGTGGATGGTATCAGAAATATAGTGACAGTAACAGTCTTCTCCATAACGAAACACCTTGTGAAGTGGTGGTAGTTGTATTGACATTCAAAAAGTGCTCTGTAAAGAACCTATTTTGAATTAAAAAAAAATGTTTTGATTTGATTTGATTTGAGTAACGTAACATTAAATGTCTAAATTGACAAAATGGGGCTTTATGTTTTGTCTCTCTTTTTTGCGGACATGTGAGGTAGACAAAAAGACTTGAGCACTTACTTATTGTTACGTTTACTCAGTCTACTGAAGCAAATGGAACAGAATAATGGATTGAGTAAACGTAACGTAAAATTGTGGGATTTTTTGAAAACTCATGGTAAGGGTACTGTTCTTTACTGAAGTTAGATACAGAGGCGTCGCAGACCACTAAACATTAGATGATCTGCATGCTCCTACTACTTCAATCTTATATATAAAAGCCCTTTAAGATTGGAATAGATCTAAAATTTGAACCATGCACTACTTTTTACCGTTCACCCAAACTATTATTAATATTTATTTTTTATATACAAAAAACATTCATTGTCTTGCTTGCTCACGTGTGTCTAACTAATCGCCGAACAGTGCTTGACGAATGGAGCGGAAAATATTTAAATGGAAGCCAAAATAGCTTACCTTATCCCCATAATATATGGGAATATTGGAATAAAAACTTAAATTAAAATTTCTCAGTTCCGGAAACGTTCTAGCGGAACGAAGACGGTACAATATTTTGAAAGTTCGTCCTTATTTGAATTCCGCGGCGCTGCAATTTAGATGCTTAGAATTCCAGAATTTTGCGAGTTTTAAACTCGCAAGGTGGAAGTTGTCAAACCAAGAACCCAAAATAGTTAGGTACGGTATGGAAACTCGTCGTCAATCCACTGGAAGTAGTCGTTTGAAGGTGGTAGACCCTTTGTGGTTCGACTCCGGCGGCACCACCGCCACGCCTATTTCTGCCTAATAACAGCAGTGTTAGGCGCTGCTGTGTTCCGATTGAAGGGTGTGGTAAATGAGACATACTTTTCCGAGGCGTTCCAGCTTAGTCCTCAGGGGTAGCGGCGCATCTGTGGCCAACCTCAGATAGGAATATCTAATCCTATCTATCTGGGGTTGATTACAGATGTCCATGGGCGGCAGTAGCCACTTAACATCAGATCAAACATCCAATATTGTTTCACTGTATGTATAGCAGGGGTCTCCTGTGAGAGTGTGTCAGCTTAGTCCAACTCTTTGGTCAAGTGCAAAAAAGTAAAAATTTCGCATCCTTGGAAACTTTTGTTTTGGTGAACTATCAATCGTGTACTTTTCTTTGTCATAGGTATTACTTATAATTTACCGTTAAAGTAAGTGACAATTATTTTTAACTCATATCTTAGAAAAATCAAACTTGGATCTCCCGATTGTAAGGTCGAGTTCCTAACCTATCATTTTTTATCACTTGATTATTATCATACTTTATACTACCGTCAAAATAGAAAGCATCTCAGCACAAGATCGTAATCGTAAGATTCATGCATCATTTGTATGAGAGCAAGAATTCAACCCCCGAATCTGTAACCCGTGTTCCGCGCCCTCATTCCCGGGTTTGGTCGGTAACGGCGGCGAATTACAATCATAATAGAGATCCCGCGTTACCGTTAACGGCTAACCTTAGGGCCCGGTTTGACCAGCTTCAATTAAACTCTGATTTAAGGGCTCGCTGTAGGATGCGTTGGGTCGTTGTAAGTTGAGAAACTTTTGTAACGTTAGTGCTATGTTATTAAGAATTTAACTAACGTAAACATTTAAGAAATTGTTAAATTTGAAATTTATAAAATTTTCAAAATAACATTCGACACGCTTACATCAACAAATTAAATGAATTAAATACCAAAATTATGAATGAAATAAATGTAATTACTATTTTTTTAATTTAATTAGTATTTATTTAGTTAGTATTTTTTTTAGTGAACATCCATAACTTAAACAAATTATAATATAAAAATAAATAAAAAAAGTTAATTATGGATTAACCTCAGTTTAAGCTGTCGGTGTCATCGGCCTTAGCGGTCTAACAAAGAGTTTTAAGTAGGTCATTCAGAGTAAAATAGTTTCACTTGATTAGCATAGGGGTTTAGTTTTAACGGGGTGAGTAAAACGAAGTGTTGTTAATGGTGCGATTAATATAAATCAGATTTAGGAAGATGGTTAGTTAAAGTAATGTGTTAAATATTAATAAAATACCAGTCTGCTTAATATAAACATTTATTGTCATATAAAAATTACATCTAACATCACATAGTTTTGTCAAAGGCACATTATTTATAAATTATCGTTATTTGTATTACATTACGGTGCCCTGGTTTCAATATTTACACTAGAACATAGTTTCGCTATTATTTAAATTACTTAAACATATTTTTTATTACATACGTTATCTTTATAATTACATAGTTAATCAAAATTACATACATCAAAAGACACTTCATAAAAGTCTCTACACAATAGCAAATAACTTAAAGTGTAATGGAGAATACATGTAGGTATTAGTCTATGTTAAGTGTAAAAGTCAGCGAGTGCATAGGCTTCATTATATCAAATAACCGTCGTAGAACACCTTGCGTCCCCGCCAAACACAGGCTTTGGTCCTAACAGCTGTACTTTACACACGCCACGCTCGTCATGTTATATCCCAACTAAATTTATCTACGTGAAACAACACCCATTAATTACTCTTTTTAGCCAACGGACGGGATTGTCTAGTCTTCTCTTGCCACCATTTCAAAGTCTCTTCAAATTGCTCTCTGTCTTCTGGTGTCACTTGAATATCTGGTAACTCCTTCTTCAGCTCTATAGCATCGTATTGAGAAGTTTCAATTAACGTATTTTCTTGCTTAAACTTATACTGGTCGTGGCCAAGAATCATGCCAGGATTGATCGCTTCCAGAGGTAACGCGGTGTTGTCTTCAAAACTTTGATGTATCTCATGATGTAGAGATTCCGCATATTTAACTTCGAAGTCATGATCATTCATTGCCATATCTGTTTCGTTGCAGTAACTTTGTTCCGGTATTACAGTAAATTGTTCAGCGGAGTTAGGAAACGGGAAATGTCCATCGAGAATATGGGTGTTCACTTCATCTTGACACAATAAATCTGATGATGGAGTCAATGGCTGTACGCCATCTTCTTCTTCGTACAGGTGAGGTGTCGACATCAATTGAAATGTTTCGGAAGCTGGCAAGTCTACATAATGATGTGTCGGAAGTTGATTCAGAGAACCATCTAGGTCATCTTCATCCACATCCTCATCGTCGAGAACTGGTGAATTCAATGAATAATAACTCCTTTCTTGACTATTGTCTCTGGGTGATGACGATGCCGGCGAAGGAAACGATTCCATTGACGGTCGGGATAAATTTTCCTTGTCAGCGTGACCAATATTCAACAGACTTTCCAAGTTTCTTATGTACTCCACAGCCATGCGCAATGTTTCAACTTTGCTTAGTTTTTTATTCGGTCCTCTATTTGAATTTGCATTTTCAAACGCAGCAGCAACTTCTTCGGGTATATGCCGACGTAGTGCCGCAAAGCCGTCGTTGACTTGTCGGACTCTGTTCCTTTCCCGCGCATTTCGTCGCGCGACAGCTAGCGGCGTAGGCGAGCGCTGAGCTTCTTCGGAGATGTTTTCTTGAAGTCGAGGCCGTTTCGCCAACACATTAGATTTATTGGGTTCGGAAGCACGCACTAATGACGTCACAGACACCGTGTTCGGGGGCGATTGGATCTTTTGTTTTTTTCTCACTATAATAATTTCACGCCTAGCACTTTGGTTCGCGTCGTTGTTTGTTATGTTTATGGAATTATTCACGGATTCTTGCAGCACCTGCGTCTTGGCGAGTGGTGAGTTACGGAACACAACGACGCCGATGGAACTCATTTTGGAGCGATGATTTGCTGATTTTACATGTTACGACTGTTTGTGTTTCATTAGCTGCGGATGGCTAAGTCGATGGGGTCACGTAGCTTGTTTACGAGTAACTGTTTATGGATAGAAGGATATCCGAATGTTTAGGTGGCGTCAGGGCGCCGTCCGCCGCGGGAATGGCGCGTGCCGTGAGCTCGCACCTGGGGTGGCCCGCGGGGGGATCAACAGGGGTAGGTAAGTACATTTACTACTTGCACACATGGCTTTTCAAAGGGCAGGACGGGGAAGCGTCCCGTTTCATTTTTATAATCGCTAGCGGTAAATATTATATGCTATCGAAATGTCACGGCGGTAATATTAATAATATTTTAGTACAAGCTTAATAATATTAATTTAATAACTATAATTATGAATATATTATAATTTTAAATTTACTTAACTACATGCTTTATTTAGGCCGCTTAATATAAACGAATGGGTTATTTACTTTGCTTTTACCATATAATTATTTATCATAAATTAACCGGTAACATATTAAATTTGCGTTTTTATAATAAAACTACTTACAGTAGGCATTTTCAGCGATTTTATCTACGTTTAATACGCAATCTTCTGTAATTAAATTATCCGATAAATGAAATTAAAGTATCTAAAAATTTATATGATATCTTTAAAAATACGGAATTTTAAAAATATATTTACACGTCATACCTACATTTATGTGCCTATTATTTATATTACACTGATTTGCGAATGGTATTTTTATAAAAAAAATATGGCACCCTACAACTGCGTACGTGTTCTCGTATCCTACACACATGCTTATTATGCGATGAAATGCACAGTAATTCGTTCCTTACTAGTAAATTTTGAAGAAACGTATTAAGTATAAATTAAAAAATGATAATAATAATTGTGTTAATATGGCAAGTTTGTACATAAAACATTTTTTTCATTGATGAAATTTTAAAGTAACTCATCATACCTATCTAATTCCTATATATAAGGCGCATAACCCAAACGAAGTCGGGAGAAGCCTAGTCCATTGATTAGGAGATTCCCTTTTTCCGTTATAATTGTGTGTCAGTGTGTGTGTGCATGTGTTCGCCCACGCCAGCTGCTTCAACCTTTATCTTTTGTGCATGGCACGCGCCACTTTTCTATTATTGCATGACCATTGTTACCTATCAGTCCAATGATAAATAAACCTTATTTTTGTATGTCCAAAACTGACTGTCCCATGTAGTTTAAGTTGTCTTACAAAAAGTATGTATAAAAAGCAGTGCAATGGGATATTTGATTACGTTTTAAGAGATGGGTAATAATGAGCTTTTTAGGGCGGTTTTAAAGTAGGAAATGAGTAAAGTTTTTCGATATTTTCCAATGATGGTATGATTTATTGTGGTTTCTTTCCAGTGGTACTGTTATCCCTATAAGCAAGGTATCTGTGATTGGCTTCAGGTAGAGCCATTGTTTTATATGTTTGAATCTATAGCTATATCTACCTTATAATAGCAGTGCTAGGCCCTGCTGTGTTCCGGTTTGAAGGGTGTGGTAAGGGAGACAGACTTTTCCGAGGCGTTCCAGCTTAGTCCTCAGGGGTAGCGGCGCATCTGTGGCCGATCTCAGGTAGGAATATCTAATCCTATCTGGGGTTGATTATAGAAGTCCATGGGCGGCAGTAGCCACTAACCATCAGGTGGACATGCTCGTCTGCTACTCCTATATTATAAAAAAATATGGAATTGATCGCACGTTGTGCATAAGCGGTATTGAACACTTACAACTCACCAACATTTCCTAATTTGATACTTCAACCTTAGATACTCAAGTGCTTATCGTCGCTTGGCGTGGCGCTTGGCGACGACCCGCGTGGCGGAGCGGTCACCATGCCGGTCTGACGCGCAGAGGGTCCCGGGTTAGATCCCCGGCCAGACAGATTTCTAAATGATGAATTTAGATTTCTATTTCTGGGTCTGGGTGTTTGTGTATTTGTCTCGGGTGCTATGGACCACCCACGATACAGGTAACCCTATTGTGGGGCTGTGAGTGTAGAAAGCGTTTAAAGCGCTTTGCTCTGATAGTGGTAAGATGTTGGTATAAAAAGATATCTATACGAGTTGATCCAATTTAGTTTTCAGGGATAACCGCGCATCAGTGCCCGACTTCATATAAGATTTGTATATTGTTTAGGTCTACAAAGTACCCATAGTTACAGATTTGCTACTTGACCGCTTAATATGGGGAGTTGTCTTTACTATTTCTAAAATAAATTTTGTATAAACGCCTATATAAACATCGTAGCAATGCTATTTGACGAATAATTCTAATATACGAAGACCAAGGCACTTCTGGTCGACTTAACACGTAAAATAAATGTCTTATTATATACGGAATGTTATTTTTGTCAATTGATGTAAATGTAAACGGTAGAGAAGTTTTAGCTAATTGTATCATGAAGTTAGCATACTGCTGTTAGATAGGAGGTATCTAACAGCAGTATGGTGACTACAGAAAGAGAAGAATTAAGTCAATGTTCTTTAATTGCCGGTTACTTGCGGGTTGATACACATAGTTGTAAGAAAAGGGAAGGATTCGTAAAATAATGTAATTATTTTAAGATTAGAACGGAATAACTACTTCGAACTTCAACAGTGAAAACTATTCTTCATGGTTTTGTAAGTTTTTAGTTTTTGTATTAGTACTCCACCTGATGGTAAGTGGCTACTGCCGCCCATGGACATCCGTAATCAACCCCAGATAGGATTAGATATTCCTACCTGAGGTCGGTCACAGATGCGCCGCTACCCCTAAGGACTAAGCTGGTACGCCTCGGAAAAGTCTGTCTCCCTTACCACACCCTTTAAAACGAAACACAACAGCGCCTAACACTGCTGTTATTAGGTAGAAAGAGGTGTGGCGGTGGTGCCGCCGGAGTCGAATCACAAAGGTTTCTACCACCTTCAACGATTACGACTGCCTAATAACAGCAGTGATAAACACTGCTGTACCTGAACACAACCCCAGAAACCGGAGCTTGATCGGTGTGGTAGGAAACATACTCATCATAGGCATTCCAGCTTAGTCCTCAGGAGTAGCCGCGTATTTGTGGATAACCTTAGAAATCTTATCATATCTGGGATTGATTATAGATGTCCCTGGGCGGAAGCCGTCACTCACCGTCAGGTGGACTGCATGCTCGTTCGCTACTCCTATTGAAAAACAAATCTTTTTAAATGTTTTAAAATGAACAGTTTAGTTTCAGTTCAAGCCGTATAATATAGCGTACATTATTTTTGAACTCAGGACCATATCAGATGCGCATACGCAAACGAGAGCAACTTTATTCTCCATATCCCCAGCATCCTGTAACTCAAGATGGGTTTTTTCTCACAATCCGCTCAGTAAGGTGAGGCTCGACATGTTGCGAACATGTGTATGAAAGTGCGGCATGGTGCCTGTATCTATATTTAGTACCTACCACCATATGTTGTTCTTAAGGTGTAGCAATATGTGTGTATGTGTGCAAACGTAACCCTTTGCATTAGAAGTGCTAGTATTTTTGGAGTTGGGTCTCTAAATCTAAACTAATATTATAAAGAGGAAAACTTTGCTTGTTTGGTTGTAATTGGGGATGCGCCGAATATTCGTTTGGTATTCGGTATTCGCCGTATTCGGCATCTTTTTTGCTATTCGTATTCGGCCGAATTATTTGGTTTTAGTGCCGAATATATTCGGTTCGAGTATTTCTATTTTCTTGTATACACGACATGGTACAGGTACATATATATATATATATATATATATATATATATATATATATATATATATATATATATATATATATATATATATATATATATAGATATAGAGAGATAATAATAGTATTCGGCTAAATTTATATCAACGTATGGTCATAAACAACCGAAAAAATATCTGTAAACGTGGTTTATTTTGAAAAGTTTTATTCTTTTTCATGTTCTACACATTACTGGGCACGGGATGCTCCCAGGGTAAGGGTTAAAGCGTAGTCCACCGCATTGGCCGTATTTTTTTTCATTTAAGAAATTTCCTTCAACTAGAAATTAGTTGTAACTTGTTCTAAAATTATGAAGCGACTTAATTTAAAATTAAGAATAGCCAATACCTACCTTCAAAATAATAACGTGACGATCCAGATATAAACCAAAAATCTAAATCAGACCTGTCTGACCGAGTTTCGAACCTGGAACCTTCAGAATGGCAAATCAATTAATTATGGGACGTAAATGTGATTAGCGCCAAAATTGTTGTAAGATATCGTAACCTTGCTTCATGACTACTATATATATATATATATATATATATATATATATATATATATATATATAATATATATATATATATATATATATATATATATATATATATATAGATATAGAGAGATAATAATAGTATTCGGCTAAATTTATATCAACGTATGGTCATAAACAACCGAAAAAATATCTGTAAACGTGGTTTATTTTGAAAAGTTTTATTCTTTTTCATGTTCTACACATTACTGGGCACGGGATGCTCCCAGGGTAAGGGTTAAAGCGTAGTCCACCGCATTGGCCGTATTTTTTTTCATTTAAGAAATTTCCTTCAACTAGAAATTAGTTGTAACTTGTTCTAAAATTATGAAGCGACTTAATTTAAAATTAAGAATAGCCAATACCTACCTTCAAAATAATAACGTGACGATCCAGATATAAACCAAAAATCTAAATCAGACCTGTCTGACCGAGTTTCGAACCTGGAACCTTCAGAATGGCAAATCAATTAATTATGGGACGTAAATGTGATTAGCGCCAAAATTGTTGTAAGATATCGTAACCTTGCTTCATGACTAAATGTCCAATAAGACTTTTAAAATAAAAACTAAAGTCCAACTGTAAAGAAATTAGAAGATCACGTTTCAAATGCCTAAAAAGTTCTAAAAGTCAAACAAGATCAGTGACGTGAATAGACGATGTAAGACTGCGAATGCTAACCTGCATTCAGGATTCGGAGTACAGCTGTGTTGTGAATGGGTTTGGCCCACAGAGTTATAATTATGATAGAGCGCGTCTACTACGTTATGTGATATAGCGTAGTGGTTGAAACTCGGCCTTTCAATCGGGAAAAAGTGTGGGGTGCTTTTCGAAAACTGATAAATGGAGCACCCCACGCTTTTTTCACAATTATACTATTTACTTTTCCTTAATTGATTCCTAGATTGAAAATTATTTTCTACTTTTTAGTTGATTTTATCATTAAAGCGTGTTTTTTTGTTTTTTGAACTATATTTATTTAAAGCTATGAGCGTATTGGAACTTGACTGTAACTTGCTATAGCGAATGAAAATATCGTGAGACAAGCTAAATGCTTGAGAGATCTACCAGTTTACACTTCACACACAGGCTAGCGTAATCACCTAAACTTTTTTTTTTTTTTTTATAATATGAGAGTAGCAGACGAGCATGCAGTCCACCTGATGGTAAGTGATTACTGCCGCCCATGGACATCTGAAATCAACCCCAGATAGGATTAGATATTCCTACCTGAGGTCGGCCACAGATGCGCCGCTACCCCTGAGGACTAAGCTGGAACGCCTCGGAAAAGTCTAACTCCCTTACCACACCCTTCAAACCGGAACACAGCTGCGCCTAACACTGCTGTTATTAGGTAGAAATAGGTGTGGCAGTGGTGCCGCCGGAGTCGAACCACAAAGGGTTCTACCACCTTCAATTCTCACTTCAAAACTGTTCTCACTTGAAAGCACACAGCAGTAGGATTGTAAGAGACTAACAACGACGATGGTTTATATGGCCAGTACCTTGATATGAATCATTGGTAGATGTGTTACGCCTGTAAAAAAACAACCTTACTTGTGATATAATATTACATTTTACATCTTATCCCTTACCTTAACTAGTACTACTATATTTATTACTTTTCACAGCTCATTTCCTCAGGATTCCAAAATTACTATTAAAACAACGATATTAGCTAACTCTTTCCGCTCAAACTTGAATTATGACTATTCGCACATATATTATAGTGTTCTTACTTGTACCTACTGTTCGTATCCTACTACGCTCGCTCTATTCTCTATAATCACTGAGCTCCGACCGAGTTACCTTCCAATGCTAACCTATCTCAATACAGGTCGCCTTGAAATAGCTAAAGCCATTCAACAGTTCCCCGGCCCAGACGGCATTATTTCTTATTAGAACGCGTATAAAGGGGAACCTTCAACTTGAAAATTAAATAAGCTAAGGTCAATAACAAAGCCGATGGGGCATTAGGCTGCATCTAGACTAGACTATGAAGCATTCGGTTGCGTGCAAGGGGAGTTATAAAGAATATCCGGTTATCAAAATACCGGTGAATGCTTATAAATCGCACAGCTCATAACGATATGATTATTATTTTTGATGATCGATTTTTTTCATTGAGTTGGTTTTGTGTTGAATTGTATTTACGTCAATTTTGGATTTCCGTGAGTAACTCCATTTTGAATACCTATAGTTCTACTTGACACCGATCACCGATGCGTTTGTAACTTCAATTAAAAATATCATCATCAGTCTTCTGTTTCACTGCTGGGCATGAATCTTCTCTCAAAATTAGATATGACTAGGCTGTATTCCAACACGCTGGCTAAGTGTTAGACTCCACACACCTATGTAAACTTAGATTTAGATTTGCTAACGACATTTTTCTCGCCGTTAAATCATGAGATTATTAATACAAAATAGACGCATAAAAACATTCTATACGCATATAACATAGAAAAACATTACAGTATACCTGGTATTTAAATCTTGGATCCACAACGAGTGAGGCGGAAATTCTTACAAATTATTAACAGTCGGGAATTCGATTCCAATATTCCTTGTTCGGTCGTACTTGCAACAAACTCGAATCACGAATGTCTGGAGAACACTTTGAGCTCATTCGAACAAGAGAGTAGCCGTTTCACATCCTTTCAACATTCGCAGTAAGTAATAATAACATCCAGGGCCATTCAAATCTCTGGTCCAGACACAAAACGCTTTTCAAACTCATTGTTTCTCTCAGACGACGTTCAGACTTGCCCCTTCGTCTCCAAATGAGCTGCACTGGTTTTCAATGAACTTGTACGACGCAATTTTACCATTGCGAATAATCATATTATTTTTTTCTCATACGTGTACGCGAATCTTCATTGGGCGATACGACACGGCGCCGACAGTACGATGTCTGCAGTTCTTTCTTAATTTTTGATGGACGGCGATGACGGCGACGAAGAAAAGCATAACTAAAGGATGTAGTGCACACTGAAGACATCAGCATCATTTACTGAAAAATACTGGGACAAGCACGACTTTTAGAAATGATGAAAACGACGAAGAAGAAGTAGTATGATTGGTAACTAGTCTTTACACATTGAATCTCGTATTTGCACAACACATATTTATAAGATGGTATGTCGGTGTCGGCCAGTGATATAATGTGCAATACAATTTCATAGACTTTGCATCCGCTGATGTCGTTAATGTCGCCGTGCCGGTCTCGTATCGTCGCAATGAAGAAGCTCTCTGTTAAAGATCGTAACGATTCTATCGTTACCTTTCACAATCTTTGCATTAATGTATAAGTTATACTTGTTGGAAGATCCAGTTTTGAAGCTGTTGTTTAATTTTATTTCCATTCACGCTAATGTTATTTTAAAAAATACAGCACTCTTTAAAAAACGTTATTTCTTTTGCGTTTTTGGATTATTTTTGAAAGCTACTTTTACGGAAGTACTTGTATATATGTGAATCTATTTAGGTAATACTTATCAGATATAATGAAATAAATGTATTCCTTTAATTTTTTGATATTTATCATTCATGTGGTATTATTATTAGAGCTACATTTAATCGACCAAAAAATATCAAACCGGGCAGATGTTTGAGTCCGCGCTGCTTTGCGCACACAGAAATAAATATTCACCTCTCTTTCTTACTACGAACATCTAGAAATATGTGAGAGAGACAAAATTATACGAATAGGGGTTGTAACGAGGGTTTGCCACGTGACCTTCCTATACATGCACACGCACACACGCGAAAAGGGAACCCTCGATTATTTTATTGATCCCGGGAAAAAATCACTGCAATTCAACTTAAATTTTGCAGCTCCGCTTTTTGATTACCTTCCCATTTGCTCATTGATTTTCAAAACAATTAATATATCATTGGGATTTTGATAATCTGTAGTATGCAATTTGATGTTATTTTAAACTTTATCTTTTAATTAAGAGAGTACTTTTCTTTTACAAGATAGTTATGTAAGTTGGTACAGAAATTTAAGAACGAAATAATAAGGACAAATTTGACGTATTTTCGAGTTTACTGGTATCAAGGCTAGTGATTTTCTTTGTTTCATGTCTTTACGACTGAACTTAAGTGTATATTGTGGACCATAAAAACCCGCTTCCGTAGACATTAAAACGACCATAAACGATCTAAGGGTCTCGGCGAAATTATATCATTAGCTCATTGGATCCCGACATTTCGAAAAGTGTAAGAAAAACACACTACTGGACTCGCGTATCATATTACACTTAGACTGTCGTCAACCGCCACCCACACGGCTCCTTTTTGTTTTTTACCAATCTTTTACTAAATAGATTTCCTGTTAGAAAAACAAACAAGACGTTTATTGACTCAGTTCAGTTTTTGAATGACTCGTTTCTGAGTGAATGATGGATTTGGAATGACTTTCGACCTGTGACGGAATGTGGCTTCCGATTTTGATTATTTTAAATTATATACGTTTTGCTATGATGGTAGGAAATGAACGACTTATCTGATATTAAGTCATCACAGAGACAATAGTAATAAATTCCGTTGTGGGTGGTAGAACCATTTTCGGTTCGATTCTGGAAAGACCATGGTAATATACTCGTAGGTATAGATCAGAAATAGATTTCTGCCTAATAACAATAGTGTTAAGCGCTCCTGTGTTCTAGTTCGAAGGACGTAGTAAAAGAGAGACAATTAAACGAGGCATTCCAACTTTGTTCAGGACCACCGCGAAGTTACATAAGTTTGTGTTCTTCATGGTTCACAGATTAATCGCAGAAATAGCAGTATTTTGCCCGTACTTGTGATCACAAGCGAAACTATAGACTTATCGGAAACATTTTAGAAGCTGTGTCCGTATCTATTCATAGGCCCGATGTTGAAAAAATCTTACTGTTGAGAGGTAGCATGTAGTATGCATGTAGTTCAAAAGTAGTTAAAATTGGAATCATATCTGGGGTTGATTAGGCAGAAATATTTACGGACGACAGTAACCGCTTATCTTCAGATGGAGTGCATTCTCTTTTGCTTCTTGGTATAAAAAGGTACCTAATACAGGTCTGTGTACCTAATTGTAATCTATATAAATAGCATTTTATATCCTAACATTGTAACAAAAATAGAAAAACATAACCCCTGTTGCAAGTTGACAATGATTTATATGGAGCTAATCTAACAACTAATTTAGTTGCGTGCGAAGAAAGTCTTTGTGTGGGCGGCTTTATTACATGGAATCTGATTGTAAAAGAGCAATGATAGTTAACTGGTTTGAAATCGGGGAGTCTGGGGTTTGAATCCCAAGTACCCCAGAATTTATTACTGGCTTGAATGGTGAAGAAAAACAGCGCGAGAACACACGTTAAGACTTTAAAAAATCCTCAAAAATGTGTGAAGTCTAACAATTTTAATTTTGCTAGCGTGGTGGAAATACTAGAGTTCGAATCTTAGGCACCTAAGTTTTTGAAAATCATGCCATTGTTAGAAATTAATTTTACGTTGTTTAAATGGTAAAGGAAAACAGCGTAAGGAAACCTACATCTTAAGAGTTCAAAAAATATCTGAAAAATGTGTGAAGTCTACCAATTCTAATTTTGCCAGCGCGGTGGTCTGTGGCCTAAACCCGTGTCACTCAACCCATGCCCAGCAGCGGAACAGTAATCGACGATTATAAAATTTCACATCCAGATATTTATCTGTTCATCGATTAAATTTGTGGGAAATATATCAAGTTTTACAAAATTTTACATTTGAACATTGAGCTGACGGGGCGTAGGCAGCGATACTAATCGATACCCTTCTGTACGAACCACTTTCACGAGTCAGTGACGATGCTTTGGTATTGCAGTTTGTACCGATATTTGATAGTAGGGAATAAATGATTTCCAGCTTATAGAACAAAAAGATAGGATACACAAATCTAGATTCAGAAAGGTCATTTATATATCTATATTATATTTAGTTACCAATAGTTTGGTATAATATGCTATGATGTAAATTTTACCTGATGATGCTGAGAAGCCTTCAGACTAAACCGTATGAGTTACTCATTTGGAGCTTATGGATACGTATACGTAATGAGATCGTTGAGCAGAGACATATATGGTGGAAAATTAGACCTTTGACTCTTATACCCTGATGATGCAATATTTACAAAGTAAACTATGAGTAAAAGTTAAGGTTAAGTTTCACAGTCACGTCTAGGTTTTCGTTTAAGTAGTAAACTCTATTAATATAAAGATTAATTTTATGTTATCACTAAAAAGTGTGAAAAAAAATAACAAAATAATTGAACCGACCTTAGTATTACTGCAGACTGAAAAATAATTTCAATATAAGTAGGTTAGTTACATAAGTAGGTTAGCTACGTAAAAGTACAAAATTTTACATTTGAATATTAAGCTGACGGGGCGTAGGCAGCGATACTAATCGATACCCTTCTGTACGAACCATTTTCACGATTCAGTGATGATGCTTTGGTATTGCAGTTTGTTTACCGATATTTGATAGTGGAGAATAAATAATTTTAAATGATTTTTCAGCTTATAGAACAAGAAAGATAGGATACCAAAACCTAGATTCAGAAAGATAATATATATGTCTACCAGATATATGATTGCAAAAATATCTGCGTACAAATTGTATCACGAGGTTTTAATTATCTATACTAATATTATAAAGAGGAAAACTTTGTTTGTTTGTTTGATTGTAATGAATAGGCTCAAAAACTACTGGATCCATTTTAAAAATTCTTTCACCACTCGAAAGCTACATTATCCACGAGTAACATAGGCTATGTTTTATATGAAATATATTTGATAAATAGATTTTGAGGCGATACAAAGTTTGCCGGGTCAGCTAGTATTTTATAAAATTATTATTTATGTGTAAAGATAGCATTGACTTCGACATTCGTTGATTAGAGATTCATGTGTATGTAGGTATAAAACGACTTAAATTATTATAATACGTTTATGTAATTTTGCTTGTGTTCTTGCATATGACGGTGATATGCAAAAGCAAAAGCAAGCATGGTCGCCGTTGTCGTCGTCCCACTGTCCCACATTACTGTCCCACTGCTGAAAATGGGTGTCCTCTTAGAATGAGGGCTTGAGTTACATCCAATCACGTTGGATAGGTATGAATGAGTAGATTTGCCACACCTTTAAAAGCAATTTATTTAATAATTCTCAGGCATGTAGCAGCAAATGTTTCGAACTCCGCATTCACCGATTGAAAGGCCAACTTTTACCTAACAGCTGTATTTACTTCTAGTATTGCCTATAATATTCTAGAATCTTCTTTTAATACACATCATAACCTACGAGAAATAGATACAAAAGTAGAAAAGGTTACATTACATAACTACTCAACCGGCCCAAACGTTTGTGGTTTAGGAATGTTTTTTGCTAGACAATCAGATGCTATCTGTGATGGAATATTCAGGAATAAAAAGTCAGTGGGTAGCGACAGGACTACCGTGGACATCGTTGATTTACGAGAAATAAAATTTTGGGACGTTTTTAGCGGCGCAATTAAAATATTTAAAGAACCACCCTCAGTGGGTGGTGGGAGACAATTCTCACGAGGCTATTAAATATAATTTTATTTGTTTTTGTCAGAGTTTTTATGTGGACGGCGAAATGTCGCAAACATTCTTTTCGTGACGTGGTTTATGACAATGCGATTATGTATGGTGGCGCTAACTTATTATCCTTTTTCTTTCGCATTTGTTATCAGTTCCTGGGTAATTAATGTTTTGGCATTGTCTCGGATATGGTCAACCGATTTTTTGTAGCGGAACTGATTTTGTTTTGAACCTGCCGGCTTTTCAAACTATGTTTGTTAAATGACAATGTTTTTGTCTGGTTCGTTCTAAATATTAATTCGATATGCTTTAACTTTCCAATGTTTACTTTCTGATATAGATGGGGATAAATAATAAATTGTCTACTTATGTTAACAATTAGTAATTACTTGACAAATTAATATTAAGTAAATTACCGATTGTTAAATAACGTTAATTGATTGCTGAGTGATAGTGTTGACAGACGTTATAAATAAAACAATTTACGATATCATTACAATTAATTGGAAGCAATTCAAAGAAGCAACCCTTTGGAGCGGTGGGTTTGTTCATATGTGTCAACATTCATAACTGGTGATGTTATCGACGACGTGTACGTATAATGCCGCTTAAATAAATTCGGTTATAAACGATTTGTGAGATGCTTTGTCAGCATGACGCGAGGTTACTGAAATCAAACAGTTTTTACGACAAAGCGCATAATAGTCTCGTCCTCAACATTGTGATGAAACGTCCACGTCACAGCATGACGCTGGCCCACTGCTTGGAAGCTGCCACCCGCTTTGAAATGTTGCTCGAAATTAACATATTACATTCATTTTTAACCCCTCGCATAAGTGGATGTCAGTAGGCACTTCGAAAGTAGGATTGAATTAAAATTATTTATCTTTATGACACAAAACGCGGCATGTCATCGACTGGATGAGCCGTTAGTATAAATTGCTGGCCGCTTTACCGAACATTAGCCGCATTGCCATTTAAATCACATCCAGTTGAACACTGCGCCGTGTTATGTTATCTATTGCAATAATTTCCAAGGCGTTAAAATGAAGTCGGCGCGGGCGCAGGGTGTCGGCGCGCAACGAGAACAATTTAATTGAATAAAATTAGCCAATAAACTGCGCTTGTCGAAGCCTACCACAATGGCATACCGCCTCCGGAGCTTGCCGACCATAAAGCAGTCTTATTTACTGGCGTACCCATTGGGAATCCACATTAAGTAGTCTCAATATACACTTGGGAACATTTACATGTGTTCATACCATAGGAAGCAATAGTTTTCGCAACGATTGTTTCTGTAAAAGGTTTCTTACTCTTTTAGAGGCGAGATGTTAACATATTTGTATGGTCAGAAACTCAGAAGCATTATAATGTTAAACGGTGTTGGAGTTCCGTTGGATTAATGAGTTATTTGGGTGTTGGTCGAGACATGGCCGGCAGGGTGCCGCCACCAAGTTGCGTGGACGTTAAAATCTTAATTATGATATTATTTTGTTTCTTTATTTGACAGGCTTCTTAAATAATATGGTGTTTTGTTTTAGTTTCAAACCTTTTGTTGTTATTAAAGCTTATTATAAAAGGTAAGATACAATACGATAGAATCGTTTTCTGTCTACATTAATTTATTTTATGTACGTCTCATTGGAAGGAGTTTAATGCGTTTTGGAAACAAAGGTTGTATTAAATAAACGTTGGTGGCAGTGACATATTTCGAATTGGTAAGTTTGTATCCTATGTCATGTGTAAAAAAACTTCTGCTCCAGTTGTATTCCTGAAGAATTTATAATTATTATTTATGTTAAAAAGAGAATAGCTTTCGTAATAATTTTGTAAAATCTCTTTGTAAGCTCTACACCGCTTCAGTTATTTAAGTATTTATTTACTTGTGTGTTGGAAAAGCCTAAATACTCGTAGAAACTAAAATTACTTTTACGGATACATGGAACTTTGCAGAATAAATTGTTCGCAAAATTACAAATATTTGGAAAAATAAAAGATGTCTCAGTAAACGTGGGCGTAGCTGCAGTAGCCGTAAAGTATATAACTGTTCATTATTTATTTCACTCAGTTGGAGCACGTTCTGCTGTGACAAGCCACGTGCCAGCACGCCACCGCCGAATTGATAGACGTTTCAACTGCACTTAATAAGCGCATTCCTCACACCACGCCATCCAGAAATCCACGACTTGGGCTCAATTTTTTCCACCCTGATTTATCGAGAGCTAAAACTAATTTTTATCTTGTCACACGACTTGATTCCCTAAGTGCAAAGCGCGATTTTTCCAATTATGGTGCATACATGGTGCATTTATACTCGTATCTACAGACATTGTATGTTTTTTTTTGTATATAGCAGCAGCAGACGAGCTGTCCACCTGATTATAAGTGGCTACTGCCGCCCGTGGACATTTGTAATCAACCTCTGATAGGCTTAGATATTCCAAACTGAGGTCGGCCACAGATGTGCCGCTACCCCTGAGGACTAGGCTGGAACACCTCGGAAAAGTATTTCGTGTCTCCCTTACCACACCTTTCAAACCAGAACACAGCAGCGCTTAACACTGCTCTGATGAGGCAGAAATAGGTGTGGCGGTGATGCCGCCAGAGTTGAAACACAAAGGGCTCTACCACCTTCAAAGACAGACCTGTGTCAGACGTTGTCGTGGCAAAACAAAGTCATGTCGTTCTTACGTGTATGAATTTATTTTCATCTTCTGTAACTCGACGTACCATTCCGTAACCCGTATATCACGCGTCAAGCTTATCAAAATATTGTGGAGAAAAATGATTTTCTCTGACACGACACGTTGAATGTCTGTAATTATAAATGGGGCCTTAAAATCTCAGAAGGTGACCATGTTTTTGAGCCGTAAACAGACATGCGGATACATAATAGAAGCATTAATATTTACAATGTCTACATTCTCCAAATTTGAATAAAAAGTTGAAGTGTAGAATTTGATTAAAACAAAATGAAAGTAAAGTAGGTTACATTTAAAAATGCGTTATAACATAAAATATATTACATTTTATGTAGTTGTAAAGATTTTTTAATTTGAATAAGACCTAAATAATTGCGTAAGGCCGCGAACAACAAATTTACTCCAGCAAAATCTGGTAAAAACGGGTTAGAGATTACAACACAAATCTGGATACTCCCGGTAAAAACCGGTATTTGTAATAAAGGATTTCGCTATTAGCAACTGTTACCGTTCGTGACAAATGTTGGTCGGCGCTTTGTCGGCACCGGTAATGAGACACCGAGCGGGCGGGAGACAAATTTTATCTCATAAATATCTCTTGATGCGTCGATCTGCATCCTTAATTTAGTGTTCGCGATATCGATATCGTAATTCATTCAGGACTTTATTACGTCACTTATTCAAGAAAGACCGCGAGTGAGCGGTTCTGATACTTCACGTATTGATGTGGACATGTTCCGTAGTAATTATGATAATGATAAACGTGTGTGTGTGTGCCGGAATATTTTGAATATTTATGATATTTTGTAAAATAAACACATTTTAGATAAAATAGTAAATTAATAAACTTTTACAAATTATGTCACGAGAAGTAGGTATATTTCGTGAAATATTCTAAAAACATAATTTTTTAAGTGTCGTCGTTTGTAACCAGTTATCTTTCTACTGACCGTATCTCCTCTTAGAGTGAGAGTGTGTAAGTCACAGTCCATCATCTTAGCCAAGTACGTGTTTTTGAGAACTTTATATAAAAGCACTCTCCAGTTGTTTCCCATTGTTTTACCGTTTAGCCAGTGATAATAAGAATCTAATAACAATAGAGATGCATACCTGAGAATCATACCTGAGACCACCAGACTCAGAGACCAAATTTCATACCTCTAAGCTATCATTGCTTTTTTTGAACTAAACGGTGTCTGTATCCAGGAATTTCTGATAAATAATTTATCTATTTCGTCATTATGTTATTTTGTTGTAACGATTTAGTTAAACTGTTTCAATTAATTTTATTTAAAGCCACGCTGTAGTTTTCATGTGAATGTACTTACTTGTTAACTTCATTAAGTTATTTATATAAATGGTCTCCAGACAAGAATAAGAAGGGTCCATTGTGTCTCATAATAAAGTATCTTTTTGTCAGATCACTTAATAAGCAGAAAATTTATTGCGGGCAATTCTTCAACACTATTGGCTATAAATTACGAACATGAATCTATTTCTTTTAACATTGCATTACTGTATTATTTAGTACCAATTGCAGTTAGGATATTATTTTAATTCTATAATCCAGTCTTTTTCTCGGGATGTTTTTACCACTGGCAGCATTCTTGAGTTCTGTCCTGAGAAGATATAAAACGGGAATTCATAGGGTTGATGAACAGATATCGTATGAAAATGAAGGATACAAGCGAATATTGTACACAATGATAAATCTCTAAATGTATAGTTGTTATGTTATGTAATGTAATGTTGTTGTTAACTAAATTAGAAATCAATAAAGGCAATGAGGTAACAACTGTTGACCTTAAAAATAAACAGTATTCTTCAGTGATCAGTAAAAATGTCGCTACCTCTACATTACAACAATTTATGTTTAACATTAACATTTGCATACAATTTTCTTACTTTCTCTCTTTGTTTTAAACGGTGGCAGTATTAAATTAAAATTCGGTTTTTGTCTTCCACTACTAGCTTGGGGGCGCAGTAAACTTTTGTTAACGAGACTTCCTGAAACCTCAATTTGCTTAACACAGTCGTAAGGGGAACACACACGTCGTAATACGTTCAACTGGCAATTCTTTATGCAAATACCAATGATATGATGGTATTAATATGGTGATCATGTTAACAGGGCGGTTGTAACATCGGAGATAGGTATATCTGTATTGGGTATGGAATACTTTGGGATGAAGATGTTTTTAATTTAACTGGTATTTAATTTATGTTGGTTCTTACTGGAATTTTAAAATGTTCATATTCATTGCTGTATTGTAATAGACGGAATTATCTATATTATATATCTTGTAATGTTAATATAACATTTTATTAGAGAATAAATAGATTTTTAATATCTACTAAACTAAATGCTCATTAGAAAATTTTGCAACGAAAATAAATTTGAACTACAATACCATTAAAAAAAATTAGAATAGGATAAAAATAAATAGGTGTTACAAGTTAAAGATTACGATTTTGGGTTCGAATCGAGCAAGTTGTTAACAACACCGCGGCGATCATAATTTACTAAGCAAACAGCGATAAGAGAACTAAACAAGCTCGAAAATTGGCTTTTTCGAGATTTGCCAAAAGAAAAAACGCCGGCAGTTTGCTTTCCACCTGTTTTTTAGTGGTCGCTAAAGTTTCTACCACCCGTGATCTAATAAACACTTATCGGACCTTCATCTTAAGGAGCAAAGAATTATGGCATATTTAAACAATTTATTGCCGCCGCAAAACAAGGGATTCGCTGATAAGCCTCTGGTTTTGCGATAAGGCTCCTTAGTTCCGTGGCAATGCCGAAAACAACAACCAGGATGCGTTTGGTAGAAATAATCTATTGGTTGTTCGGCCATATTTATGGTATACCTATTTTTGTTTCTTTTAATGACTGGAGTAGCTAATGACCTTACAGTACTGGTCACTGCGCCCATGGAGGTCTATGACCAACGGCATAATGAACAAGTTCTACTTGAAGCTACATTGACACTCCTGAGGACTAAGATGCCTGCTTCATATATAAAGCGGCATCTATTCTTCTACCGAAATGCAGAACTTTTTTTTTATAATATAGGAGTAGCAGACGAGCATGCAGACGGCCTGATGGTAAGTGTCTACTGCCGCCCATGGACATCTGTAATCAACCCCAGATAGAATTAGATATTCCTACCTGAGGTTGGCCACAGATGCGCCGCTACCCCTGAGGATTAAGCTGGAACGCCTCGGAAAAGTATGTCTACTTTCACTGCTTCACGCTAGAAATAAGAGTGACGGTGATACCTCTACCAGTTAAAAAAAACGAGAGCTTTTAAAAAAATTACAAAGCACATCACTAAATTGTATACATTTCTGTTGTTGGTAAAATATAAATAAAATTATACATTGTTATTGAATATTTTCACGGTAACGAATCCTACTTGTTTTTCTTCGAAATTCGTAATAGGCAAAAAATGTCTTAATCAATGACCAAATCTCTAATAAGTTGCTATTTTAAATATCTAATGAGTTCTAATGAATAATAATTTAAGGATGACACGCTATTAGATGCATACGAATCGTTTGATTGGTAAGATTGTCCCACTTATTAAAGCTTTTTTTGTTTTGGCATGCTTCTTCATAATTAATGTCATAAGTAGAAGACTGCGACACTTATTATAAATTCATAAGTAGTTTACATGTAGCGTCGGCAAAAGTACGAAATAATAAAAAATATTGTAGTTGTTTTCAAGCTTTTCAATTTAAAACGTTTCTCATTTATTTTTTTGTCATATTCAGTTTTGCGTTTGAAAGTGATACGGATATCGATATAATTTGACAGTAGCCGTTGCAAAAATACAGCTGTAACTTGATCGTTTTTGCCGACCGTACGTCTGCACATTTTGACGTCTTAATCCATTCAACCAAATTAGTTATTACGTTAATAGAGTCGTTGTATGGTAAATTATTGACAAATCGATGAAATTAGAGACTGGTCATATCATTAACATTCTACAAATTATGGTAGGTCAAGAACAGTTTCTGCAAATTTATAATGTTATTTGTTATTTTGTTAATTTACTGCAAATTAGGAAAATTTGTATTAAAAAAAGGTAAATGGAACAAGATGAACATTGTTGGACTTTTTTGACTAAGCGGACTATTTCGATAATCAAATTAAAACATTTATAAAAATATATTTCTGATATTAAATATGAAGTTTGATAATTAAGTACTGCAAATGTTATATATACACAGAAATTAATCCAATAATTCTAAGATACAGAAATAGACGAAATTAAAGTGTGAAATGAAAAAAAATAACAACGTATTTATCGAAAGCTCTATAACTCCTTTAAATTAATTGGGACAAGGAATTTATAAGGCAATTACATTTGGTCCAGCGATCGTGCTACTAATGTCTTGCCTACAAAAGGAACGACTTATTCACCTTTTTTCTGTACAGCTCATAATGACACTGTTGAACTGATGACCGGCGGTTAACCGAACACCGCACTACAGACTATATTATTAATACATACTTTTTCTAACCGAATCGTTATCTGACGCGAGAATCCTTTCAATCCATCCATTCTATTGTTTTTGAATCGCTTTTTATGTTGATATCAATATTTTTTCCGATGGAAGTAACGATAAAATAGTGATTTGTTCGGACCAGATATCGAAACGAGATGCCTTTAGGCCTCTTATGATGCGTTTATCATTCGGCGGCAACCTTTCTTTTGTATGTTAATCTTTTATTGTTACATATAAACTAGTTCTTCTCTTTTGAATGCAATGAACAATGCTTAAATAAATAGTTCGTGTAAAACTGTGGTAAATTTTTGTGGAAAGGAATTGGAAAAACATTAATTATGCTTATTTTGAACTAAATCTGACATTAATTTCCGCCTAATGGAGTCTTTACCATATTTAACGTATGCTTCTCATATGTGGTGATGAAGTCTCCACAATACGGGATTTGCGCTAAGTAGATCATAAAATATAGTTAACTCTTGTGTCGGCAGCTTAAAGTGTTGCAAATGGGAATGCGATATATTTTCTTCTAAACAGGCTTCGATTGGGTCCCACGGTAACGATTCAGGTATTTTTGAACGGTTTTTTAATTTTGAACCACTTATCTTCATCAGCAGTTTTAAGACCTTTTTATTCATTCATTTTTGTGTCACTTTTACTATTATTATTATTATATTTTTGTACTCTTCATATATTATTTTGAGCTCTGTGATAATAAAAATGCATGCATGCAGATTTTGCAATATACGTAGTCATTTTAAATTAAATGTACGGTTCTAAGCCATGTCGTAGATTTTTTTGCACTTTTAAATTAAATGCAGTACTTACGTTTGATAACGCAAAGTTACCTACTCTCTAATCAACTTCTAAGTAGATCTCTTCTCTATCAAGACTAGGTGCAGCCATAATTACATATTTATATGAACCGTAACTATAACAGTACTTAACCAACATTATATTCAATGTGTTAATAAACTTGTTTTAAATTGCTTAATAACTTTTCAATAGCTTTCATTTTTGTTACAATTAATTAAATCTTAAAATATCAATTTAACTGCTTTACTTGTCAGAACTCAATTGAAACTTCATCTCCAGCTTCTTAAATATCGATTTGCATTCATATTGGAACATATCTGCGTCGGTTATCGATGTAGTTATGATTGATATTGCAACTGGTGTAATTTGGTCTTAGATCCCTTAAAAGGTTCGATGGAAATTAATACAGATGTTTGTTTTACCGCGGGTAGCCGCGGGCGCCTAACCTATTCCGATCTATAATGAGGTGTCAGGCTTGGTATTTGATTTGTAGTAAAGGAGCCTATTCACTTGTTTCCTATCAAACGGATATCTTATCGTGCCTTTCGATCAGTCCTTGTCGATGTAATAAGGCAGCGAAGATGTCCAATTGGGCCTCATTAGGATTTTCTGCGGCTTACATACACATTTCTATTTTTAAAATTTACAAGCAACTTTTTATCAGGTACAATACCAGTATATTCGTATTTTTATTTAAATATCGAATTAAATGTTAAATAGATGCTTAAAAATTGTTTTTCGAATTAAAAATTCAAATTACAATAATTTTTTTATCGTTATTTGTTACTGCGCTTTTTAAATTAAAGTTACTTTTAAGAATACTTCAGCATTTTACGTTTATTTTAAACTTTAAAAACAATTGTAAAGTCCCCCTTACGTTAACCGCTTCTGAATCAGTTCAAATTGGTGATCCATAAATAAATATTTATATTGTGTTAATGACAAAGAGTGTGTTCGGCCGAGATTAAATAGATAACTCGTGGCTATCGCCTACAGCCTTATGTATCTATCTATCCGCCGCTTTCAAATGTAATCCATTCAGATTTAATAATTAAGTAGCTTTTGACGGCGACTTTACATTTTAATGTTATGAAAAATTGTCCTAAAGTGTGAAATCGTTATGTAGAAAGATAGAAGATTTAGTTTTTTTTATATAAAATTGAAGTAACAAACGACTTTAAGTAGCCAGTAGTGCCCATTAGCAATTGCAACCAATTTAATGTAAAAAAGGGGTTGTAATTAAAAATGATGTGTTGCCAATCCTGATGACTAAAATAGTCATCTTAAACGTAGGTATCTACATAATATAAAGTATTTTAGTAAAAAATCAGGATATTTAATATCTTTTACAAATAGTTAAGTAGCTTTAATAAGATATCGTTTATAAATTACATCGTATACCTAGTCCAGTAATAACACTGTGACAGTAAAATTAAAAAGATTTTTGAAAGGGCACTAATAGACAAATGTACTTACAGATTTAATAGTTATTATTACGTATTCATTTCAACCGTTTTAGATAAATTCTCATTCATTCAAATAGATGTACGATCTAAGTGATTTGAATATAACCGTTTTCACATTGGAAGTTATTGCTTCGATTAAATATGTTATGATAATTTAATAACGGACAAATACAAATCTAATTTGAATGTGTAGTGTGTGAACTCACATGCGTTAAATGTGATGGAATGATTTATCAAATCCGGTATTTCGTATGTTTAGATTTTTTTATATAATATAGGAGTAGCAGAAGAGCATGTATTTCACCTGATGGTAAGTGGTTACTGCCGCCCATGGACATATGAAATCAACCCCAGATAGGATTAGATATTCCTACCTGTGGTCGGCCACAGACGCGCCGCTACCCCCGAGGACTAAGCTGGAACGCCTCAGAAAAGTATGTCTCCCTAACCACACCCTTCAACTAGAACGCAGCAGCGCTCAATACTGCTGTTATGAGGCAGAAATAGGAGTGGCGGTGGTGCTGCCGGAGTCGAACCGCAAGGGGAAGCACCTTCAAAATAAAGATTTTCAATAATATCGTAAATAAAAAGTGTAGTATTATTATACATTACATATATCGTAGAAACAGATCGGACATGGGGAGGAGAGTTATCCACGAGTTATTACCAATTGGTAGTAAGTGGATCTGAAACAAATACCTATCTTAAATCGCATGTTTTTTGTCACGTCCCTTATTAATTTGGTTAATCACTCAAATCTTGATAAAGTTCTTATTGCTACCCTTTCTAGTAATTATGACAATACACGTCAAACAATGTTATGTCGTCTGGGAGCAGTGGAAGGCATGAGGTAGTTTTGTCTGGCTTGGCTGGTTAGCTTAGCCGCCTTGGCTGGTTGATTTGTCTGATTGACTTAGACTAGCGTTATAATTAAAAAAGAATATTTTATATCAGATCAGTGGTTGCTGCGATGATGATATTTCGTTTTGAATCATGTATGAATAAGTAAGAATTTATCGTATGGGTTAATCGTTATAATGTTAAAAAAGATCATTGTCATAACTTTACCCTTACCGCTTCACACTTTGAAAACATTATGGTAAACATGAAATGAAATGAAATTATTTATGTTCATATGATAAAGCATAATTTGGGTACTTGTCGGTATTGAAATATAATTATTTTCATACATTTTTACGATGTATGATATCTTGTAGATATAAGATATTTGTGATATTTTCCCTTACCGTTATAGAAAGGGAATAATTTCTCAGAAAGTAGTGATAGCCTTGTGGTTGAAACATTTCCTCAATTAGGGCCCGAGGTTCGAATCCGTATGAGAATTAATTAACACATGTTATAACCCTCCAGAAAAACTTATTCAGGAAACCTCCACATTTACAAGTAATTAAAAAGGTTTTTGAAGGTTTCTACCAATTCAGCCAATTCATATTCGTGGAGGACTATGAATAAACCCGCTCTCAATCTGGGACCCATTCCCAACTGTGGGACAGTAATGGGTTAGTAATGGGATGACAAATTTCTCATATGTTTAGGGTATACCTCTAAGTGATCGTGAGATATAATAAGGTTTCTGATAACTGGTCTTTAAAATGACGGGTCGTAAAATTAGTAAAGTTCGTCCAGGGAGGAATCACCGCTGTTATAACTAAACCCTGATAGGATTTAAGACCTCCGGCAAGTGACATACACGTTGCTATGCTTTAGGACCAAGTCTGAACGCATCGAAACCACAAAATAAAAACGAAAACACTGCTATCTTTAGGCAGAAATATGTATGAAGGAGTGGCGGTAGAGCCTAACCATGAAGGGTTCTTAAAAGGTACTCATTTATAGGTTATGTCAACAACAGGTGAACATTCGAAAGCCAATCTCAATCATGTCGCCTTGATCGTATCTACTATAATCGATATACGATTATGATCAACAACACATGAACGCCATTTATTAAAAGGCTAATTTATTTTAAACGTATGAAAGTTTACTTACACCATAGATTAGTAAAGATACTTCGCTGCCTTGAAATTGAATGAAGCCACAAACGGCTTATTAGTAAGTTCTTTTTTTGAATTATTGACAAATATGACTATAAGAGAAAATTTACGAATAAATAACTAATACTTTAAATAATAAATAAATAATTACTTCCAATATTTTAGGGACATTTTAGCACGGAGACGTGGCTAAACTTTTTTTTCGCAACTATTTCAATTCTCAAAACTGGGTACATTTCTTCTTAGAAGGGAGTAATCCTTACTAATCTATGACTTACACGAATATATAAAAAAAAAAACAATTTACACGTACGAGTAAAGACAAAACAGTACCTACTTTCTACCTAGTGTTTTTTGTTTACTATCTATTGACGTGAAAGAATAAAACTATTTCTTGATCCAATTTACAACTTTTATTATTCCCGCGCAAAATACAACTCTAACGCCAAGAGCGTTCTTTTTCTTTATTATGCTAATAATAAGCTAATAATTATAGGAACTTAATATTATAAAAATAACACAAAACAATTCATTAAAATAATACTAATAACAAAAGGACAACAAAGGGACAGACAGACTTTTCCGAGGCGTTCCAGCTTAGTCCTCAGGGGTAGCGGCGCATCTGTGGCCGACCTCAAATGGGTATATCTAATCCTATCTGGGGTTGATTACAGATGTCCATGGGCGGCAGTAGCCACTTACCATCAGGTGGACTGTATGTTCGTCTGCTACTCCTATATTATAAAAAAAATTGAATAGTTTTTTTTATTATTACAGATCATAATTTGTTTTATCATTATAAATCTCTTGAAATTGTGTTTAATGATTACCGACCACTATGCGAATACTAATTTATATCTATCCTATAAAAGGTGGTTTCCCTTTTATTATTTGTTGTTATAGCGGCCATAAAATACTCTGTAAAAATTTCAAGTGTTTATCTATTATGGTTTAAGAGATATAACCCTGTATTAGACGGACATAAGTTAGTAATAGGGTTCCGTTTTTACCCTTCGGGCACGGAATCCTAAAAATAGTTACTATCTGCAAAGATGAATCCTGAATCTTATATTATTAAACTTGTCTCTCATACTCAAGTATTTTGTCCCAACCAGGAATCAAACGGGATGCCTGTCACGTAAGATTGACCACACCAATTACTCTCCGTTAAATTGTACCTCGCGTTTCTCGATTATCGACAATTCGATGGTCAAATGTCCTGTTGCTGTGGCATTACGTCCCACCGTCACGGTACTTACACAAAACACCAGTAATCATGTAAATTAAGGAATTTACGCCCTGCACTAAGTACAGTGCACAAGTTATAAAATCTCCAAACGAGTACGCAGCTCCCATTTGCCCTTAAATGACTTAAACGTTGAGTTCGAATTGACAGTGACACTGTCAATTATTAAGTCAATGTTGATTGACAAAAATTGACAGTGATGAGTACGGTCAATTTCTTGTCAAACGTGAAGTAAATGTGATTTTTTTATTTGTGGCAAAAATAAATAAAATTTAATTGTTTAGTTCAATTTACTATTTTATTATTTAGCATTTATCATTAGACTAAATTTTACTTACAAGCTAAGTGCCAAATCGTAACGTGTTCATTTTTTTAATTTCACACAAATTTATAAGATTTTCAAATCTACTATTTTATTATTTAGCATTTATCATTAGACTAAATTTTACTTACAAGCTAAGTGCCAAATCGTAACGTGTTCTATTTTTTTATTTCACGCAAATTTTGAAGATTTTCAAATCTTAACATTCAAAATTATTCGGTTACTCTCCCTTGATACTGAGTTCGTCAAACTATATTCAACACGGTTGCATGAATTAGTCAAAAACACGAGTGCTGTAAAAGTAAGTTTAACCAGAATAACTGGTTATTTATGCATCCACTAACTCGTTTCATTTACCGCTACAAGAAAAAATCAGTCAATTTTATTGAATCATCAAATCCTATGTCAAATGTCAAGTGTAATCTATCACGTGACATAAAATGTATTACCCGAACCGCCTTGGCTCCGGGCGTCTCTATTAAAATTTCCATAACACGTAGTCTAACCATAATTTAATCTAAAAGCTCACTCACGTTGGAGGTACCTCGCACGCATCACTACGCTGTGCTAAAACTCTAGCTGCCGTGAAAAAAACTTTAATAATTCCAATTAACCCTAATAATAGGCTCTGAGCACAGTGGAGAGGCAGCGCGATTAAAAAGACAAATTCCTTAACCACTAGACTACAATAGCTGGTTGCGAGCATTCCCCACCGTTCGTAGCTGCCTTTTATTAATAGACCGACGACCGGTAGCCGCCACGGTCGCCATACTGAGCAAAAGATATGATTAACACAAAGGCGATACATAATAAGCGATATTGGGACCAGTTCGGAGACCTATGGATATAATGTGAAACCGCAGCAGGTTTTCGATCATATCCATTACAGGCTAATACCTCGTTGACAAACGCGCGCGTTTAAGTTCGCGTATCGTACAAATTGTGCTGAAACGGCAGACGAAACCGCTTGTACGGTTGTACAGCGTTACGGTATCGTGGTCGATAGTTAAGCTACTGGGATGTTTTCTTAATAGGTACATACGAGCTTTAATTAACGAAGAACAGATGCAGATCTGGCACGTGACCGCTTCAATATCGAGTGACGATCGACGGAGCGTGGTTTACGGGTTTATAACGACTATTTAATAATTCGTAAGCCACAATGTATTAAGGCCGGGTTCCCACATGGGATTTAATTAATAATATCTACAGATCCAATTTATTCATAGTAGGAGAATTTGTTTTATTTGTAGAGATATAGATTGGAGCATTTTATCAGCTGTGAATGATTCTCACGTTACCGCTCTACGCGGCTTTGAATGTGATCTTTAAGTAAATCTAGATACTTTACGGGCTTATAAATATTTAGTGGGAAACGGTAAATCGTTTACGTTCTATGTTAATTTGTGACGAGTTTAATGTCAGGTGCGTTTGGGCTGATAAATCAGTAGCTTAGTTGATACTCGGCGTTTCGATCGAAGTCCGAGGTTGGAATCCCAGACTGATTTTCAAATTTATGTGCGTATTACAAATTAATTATTTTTTGCTCTAACGGTAAATGGTAGTATCGTAAGTAAAATTAATATCGTAAGTAAGTAAGCCTAAGACCTAAGAGATCCTAAAAAGATCTTAAAGGTGTGTGCAGTCTACCAATTTGCACCTGGCCTGCGCGGTGGACTATGACCCAAACATGTGAGAGAAGTCCCGTGCCCAGCTGTGGGATAGTAACAGGTTGACAACAACGCATTTGGGCTGAAGTTATCCATTTATAGATTTTGTTGTTCGCTATCTCTTAAGGCCTTATAATGATGGCGTATCAACTTTTGCTTGTCGCTTTGTACTGGAGGCATCTTGACAATTAAGGTGACGAAAGACCATTAATTAAGATAAGTGTTCAGTCATCAATCTCCTTTACTTTGTTAAGGCAGATAGAAAAAGTTGACTAAAGTAGCCGTCCACAAGATAATTGAACATCAAGACCCTATTGGAACTTTTCTTATAATGAAAGTGCTTTGTTTTGTCTACAGTAGGTTGATGATTTTTAGGGTTCCGTACTTAAAGGGTGAAAGCCTAACCCTATTACTAAGCCTCCACTGTCTATCAGTCTGTCCATCACAGGGCTCTTGAAATGTAATAGATAGACACTTGAAGTTTTTACAGAGTATATTTACACATACTCTGCAAAAAATTATAGTGGTGGCCGCTATAACAAAAGTTACTAAAATAAAAACTGTTTGAAAATAAATGGGGGTCGCCATACAAGAATTCGTTTTTAATTTTCAAGAAATGCATTTAAATCTATACTTCTATGGTAATAAATACTAAAATGTTAAATACTAATATGTCGCGCCACGCAAGCATCAACGATGTCATCCGTCGGGCCCTTGTCACCATCAACGTACCGGCCACTCTAGAGCCGAAAGGTATAGTGCGTGATGATGGCAAGCGGCCTGATGGATTGACACTCGTGCCCTGGAAACAGGGGAGGTCCTTGGTATGGGATGCCACATGTGTTGATACCATGGCTCCATCTCATATACAGGCGACCTCGATGCGTGCTGGAGCGGCGGCTGAATCTGCTGAGGCTGTGAAGCGGCGCAAATATGCTAACATCTCACAAAGTTACATGTTTGTGCCTTTCGCAGTCGAGACGATGGGACCGTGGGGACCAGAAGCGAAGCATTTCTATAAAGAATTGTCTTCGCGCCTGATTGAGGCCTCCGGTGACCCAAGAGCTGGAGCTTACCTCGGCCAACAAATTAGTTTGTCAATTCAGCGAGGTAATGCTGCTAGTATCTTGGGTACACTTCCACGGGGCAGCGATTTGGCTCATTTATTTTATTTATAAATTTTAGTGTTAATTGTATTAGTTTTATTTTATTTTAAATAGTGTTAAATTGTTTATTGTTTAAATGTATATTGTTGTTAAACTTAAATAAAATTAAAATAACTAAATTAGATACTTAATACTAAAACAAAAATAATAATTAAAATATACAGGTACGGAATCCTCCGTGTTCGTTCGACTCGCACTTGGCGAATAATTTTTCAATGAAACTTTTTTATAAATGCATCAATATATGGACACAGTGATTATTCTACTCGTGAATGAAGCGAATTCTAAAACGTCTAGTAAAACAAGTTTATTGCCGATTATTTTTGTTTAGTGTGGCTAGATTAGCATTTACTACGAATAATCGTATAATGACATTGAAATACATTTCGTATTAAAATATATTAAAGTGTATAATATATGGATTATTTAATAATAATAGAATTAGCGTATTCTACATCTATACTTCTATACCAATATAATATATTATAAAGAGAAAGAAAAATGTACAGGTACGGAATCCTCTGTGTGCGAGTTCGACTCGTACTTGGCGAATTTAATGAAACTTTTTTATAAATCTAGACTAATATAATAAAGAGGAACACTATGTTTGTTTTTTGGTTGTAATGAAAAGGCTCAAAAGTTACTGGACCGATTTTAAAATTTCTTTCACCATTCGAAAGCTACATTATCCACGAGTAACACAGGCTATATTTTATATGAAATATATTTGATAAATAGATTTTGATGCGGTACAAAGTTTGCCGGGTCAGCTAGTGTATAAATATATGGACACAGTGATTATTCTACTCGTGAATGAAGCGAATTCTAAAACGTCTAGTAGAACAAGTTTATTGCCGATTATTTTTGTTTAGTGTGGCTAGATTAGCATTTACTACGAATAATCGTATAATGACATTGAAATACATTTCGTATTAAAATATATTCAAGTGTATAATATATGGATTACTTAATAATCAAAGAATTAGCATTAAAAAAGTTTACAGCGCTTTGATCGTTTGTCTTATGTAACATGTACAAAACACACAGTACACACGTACTATTTTTTGACACGTACGTTTAATGCCTTTTTTGTAGACGAGAGGGAAACCTTCAAAAGGTACCTGTTGCCCTACGGAAACCTAAGAGATTTATAAAAAAAAACTCAAAGGTATGTGAAGTTTACCAGCTCCTACGAGCGACACAGGGTTATGTGGGATTCTTATCGCACTAAACCCCGGCGTTGCTAAGAGGACTCCAGGATCTCTTACGGAACGCAGCGGGAGTCCTCTGAACGTGTTGCCCCTTCGGCCTCCGCCCAGGTGAGCTTCAGGGTTCGCCACACCGTCTGGTGTTTACGACGCTATGCGACCACACATAACGCCGTTCTTCCCGGGGTCGCTTTCTAGACGGTTTGATCTCCCACTCTAGCCGCCCGCAACCCCGGAACCCCCATTTAGTCGCCTCTTACGACAGGCATACTGCAGGGATACCGCAGCCCTATTCTGGTCCCGGAGCTACAGGAACAAGATATGTTTAATGCCTGCACTGCGTTGTCGTGTTACGGTTGATATAAGCCCGTGAAAATTCAATCTATCCACCGTTTTGTCTGCCAAAGGTTGACATGTGGCATTTTCTGCTTAAAAGATGTTGTCAAAATTCGATCTTTGGTAAGAAAATATTCGATAGACTGAATACGAGTATTAATTACGGGCGAGAAATATCTTAATGTATTTGTATACGAGAGTATATATACGAGAGAATAAGCAGTGATAGCCTAGTGGTTAAGAAACTCGGCCTCTCGATCGAGGTGTCCGAGGTTCAAATCCCAGGCACGCACCTCTGATTTTTCAAAGTTATGTGCGTATTAGAAATTAATTATCACTTGCTAAACGGTGAAGGAAACCATCGTGAGGAAACCTGCATACCTGAGTGATTTATATATAAAAAAAAATCAAAGGTATGTGAAGTCTACCAATACGCACTTGACCAGCGCGGTGGACTATGGTCTAATCCTTCTCATTATGAGAGGAGACCCGTGCCCAGCAGTGGGACAGTAATGGGTTGCTGATGATGATACGAGAGTATGTCTTACTAAACTAAATAAACTTTAAAGGTGGTAGAAACCTCAAATTCGATTTCTCAGGCACTAACGCCACTCCTATATCTGCCTAATGAGAGCAGATGCAGTGTTAAGTGCTGCTGTATTCCTATTTTAAGGATGTGGTAAGGGGCACTTACTCGTCCGAGGCGTTCTAACATAGTCCTCAGAAGTATCAATGCATCGCGTGGACTGTAGGCTTCTTTGTATATTTCAATGTTATTGAAAATAAAGAAATAAGAGTTCTTCCCCCCCTATAGGTACACGGAAGCTGGTCTGTAGTTACTTTTTGACGAATGTGCTTTCATTAACTGATATTTAAGGATATAAATATTTACTCGTTTAATTATTTATCTTTATCTGACGATAAATACGAAGCCGACAGTAAATAACCGCGATGACAAGGAATGTAATTGGTTGTACTTAGGGATGCAAAGTTATGTAAAGTTCAATATCGACTCTAAAATATCGATATTGTACCCGTGCCGATTAGATATTATAAGATCGAAAAATATCGATATCGGAATTGTACATATTTTATGAATAGACTGGGGAAAGAAAAGTTTATCAGAATTTATATATCTATCTATACAAGATACAAAATAGCCTGATATGCCGTTAACTTTTTTCGGCCATCTCTTGGACAGATGCGACCCCATTACAGTATATTTATTATGTTGCAAACTTTCAACCTCTATTGAGACCCGTAGGGGATTTTTTAATTTTTTTTCTTAGTACTCATCAAAGTGAATGAAACTCTTGCGCCTCTTTAATTTTATCATGCAATTTGGAACGGTTTAATGTAAAAATGCATTTTTGAATAATGTAAAAAAAATGCATTTTTAGCATTAAGTCGTAGAAAATATTTAGGACGCACGTCTTATAAGTTATACATGCTGCTGAAAAAGCACAGACACAAATAATTGGTAGCAAGTTTTCTTTTTAACACGTTTTTATTAGCTTGGGTTGTAAGTATGTATGTATGTATGTAACTAACTAACGGAATCTTTAAACCCGATTTCTATCCACTTTGGACGTTCAGTTTAATTAAAAAAATTGTAGAATTATCATAAACCGATGACCAATACACGATTTTAATATTTTTTTACGACTTTAACGATTTTCGAGTTCGGGTTAACGATTTTCGAGGCGAGATTGTTCGAGCGCCTTAGAGAAAGTTCATCGCAAAGTTAGTAGATTGCAACAATTATTGCTTTTTAGTTCTGTTATAGCGTGATTTTTAGTTTTGAAATTAATAATCTTATTTAAACTTGATACACGCGACCACGTGTCTAGATAATCGATAATACGACCATAAACAAAATCAAAATTAGATGAAATTAAGTGATTTGAATTTCCATTTTTAATTGATAATATTTAAACTCGTCAATATTTGCCAAACCGAAAAAAAAATGTGACAAATAACATAAAAAAGCACTGAACTCTTTTGTTATTTACATATATTGGGATTGCATTTTTGCAGGTAAATCGTAATAAGTGCGTACGAAACAAAAATATCTAAACCCGCTGTTCTACTGCCCATAACTAATGACGAGTGTCCGCCAATTAAGCGTCTGTACATTCGACAAAAACTCGTCGGAGGAGCTTGAAGGCGCTACCGAACTTAATTGGACGCGGTTATTGCCGAGTGCCTGCGATAGGCAATCGAAGGTCGAGGTCCGACAAGTGCACTAAAGGTTAGCTTTCAATGACTTATTAAGCCAACGGGTACAACCCTATGGTCGCTATCATTGACTTACTAAGTCAACGGGTACAACTCTACGGCTGTTTGACGGTGTCGCTTTTTTCATTTTGTTAGTTGCACTATTTTGTAAGTTAGTGTAGTCCTTAGTATAGGACAATGTAGGACCTTTAAACGTACCTACATAATCGTAATATTCAGTCTATATTAAGTAAAATAGAACTACATTTAATATAGAATTTAAATAGAAATACAATTAATTTATTTTTAAAGGTGGTAGAACCCTTTATGGTTCGACTCCGGCGGCACCACCGCCACACCTATTTCTACCTAATAACAGCAGTGCTAGGCGCTGCTGTGTTCCGGTTTGAAGGGTGTGGTAAGGGAGACAGACTTTTCCGAGGCGTTCCAGCTTAGTCCTCAGGGGTAGCGGCGCATCTGTGGCCGGCCTCAGGTAGGAATATCTAATCCTATCTGGGGTTGATTACAGATGTCCATGGGCGGCAGTAGCCACTTACCATCAGGTGGACTGCATGCTCGTCTGCTACTCTTATATTATAAAAAAAAAATACATTAATTACTTATTAGTTATTTAAAAACAGTCTACTTAAGTCCATAATATTACAAAAAATATGAGTGACGTCATTTATTTGTCCAATTTAAAAAGAGACATGGGATAGTTTTTCTTAAAAAATGTTCATTTTCAGCCTAAACAAAAAAAAAATAAGAAAAAAAAGCGTTTAGTTTACGACGATGGACCTCAGTTACTTTTTGTTTGAGCTATTCCAATTTATAAGGCGTTATGTAAATAGATGCTTTAAGTGGAGCCTAAAAACTAGATGAGAACGGTCTGATCGGTAGACTGAAGGTCGATCGGCGCGTGATTCCATCTAGTGCATTCTGTGCCAGTGTGTGATCTATTTCTGGACGTTGTCACGGTAAAAACCCGAGCACCGTGAAATTGCAATGACACTACAGGGAAAAAGTGGTAGGACTTTGAATTGCCATTATTGTCCAGACTTGAATATGTTAGGACAGGGTTTCTCAAACTTAAAGCTCAACGTACCCTTATTACATTTTTAAAATAGCGAATCAATTTAACAATGGGTATATCACATCATAATTAAGGAAGTTTATTAAAAAAGAAATACAGATAGCATTAGTATGAGCTTTTCAACATTAATAGTTTTTTCGCGCCTCCTCTACGATGAACTAACGTACCCCAAGGGGTACGCGTACTCTACTTTGGGAAACACTGCATTAGGTCTCTGGGTTAATAATAGTTTGTTAGCTTTGCAGAGGAAAATGTGGAAGTAAAACAAGCAAGCAATAGGAATATGTGCATAAAATTAGCAATGTGCATAATTAGCATCCATTTCGTACTAAGCGAATATGACATAGGTAAAAATATAATTATTATTCTGTGTTACAACTTTTATGTTGTTTTTATGCACATATGAAGTACTTTGTCATGTAACAGTAATATCCTTGTACCCAATTTCGTTTAAAAAATATTTGAAATTGAAATACCTGTGTTATTTATACTAAGATTTTTTTTATTATAGCAGAGTAGCAGACGAGCTTGCAGTCCACCTGATGGTAAGTGGCTACTGCTGCCCATGGACATCTGTAATCAACCCCAGATTGGATTAGATATTCCTACCTGAGGTCTGAAAAGTCTGTCTCCCTTACCACACCCTTTAAACCGGAACACAGCAGCGCCTAACACTGCTGTTATTAGGTAGAAATAGGTGTGGCGGTAGTGCCGCCGGAGTCGAACCATAAAGGGTTCTACCACCTTCAAAAAACATATTGAAACTAATACTGTTCCTAACTTTTTCCCTTTAAATATAAGAATTTCAAAAAGTACTATTGCTTGGGTGGTCAATGTGTTTTTATGACAGTTTTATATTACCTACTTGAGATTCATAAAAAAATGCGTATAATAGTTATAGGTAATTGTCAGTATTTGCTGTTTTAAAATAATTACTGCCTCAATATTATTTTTAACAATATGTAAAGCAGACCAAGTTTTCGCGATAAAATGTATGATACAGAGTATTTTAATATAGTAAAATTCATCTTCATTAACACTACCGCTAGGGTTGTAACAAAAATTAGGGATTATTATAAATTTATTTTTTATTGTACTTTTTACCCGACTGCCAAGGAAGGGTTATGTTTTTCACGCGTATCTTGTATGTTTGTCTTTCTTTATTTGATCCGATCTAACAAACGGCTGGATGAATTTCAACAGTTAAGGTGTCATTATATTTGTCTCAATGACCCGAGTGTCCTTAGATAGGTGTTAGTAAAAAAAAAACAAAATGGCGGATTTTTGGCGCGAAATAGTAACACATTTAAAAAAAGAAGTTAGCCGAACCTATCGAGTAGGGTATCAAAAGAAAGGAAATTAGACGGAGATTATAAAAACATATTTGTATATATATATAACAGCAAGGTGACTGACTGACTGACTAACTAAATGACTTTTTCATTTTTCAGAAATCAACGTACAGCCTAAACCAAGGACCTTACACTTCTGAAATTTTGCACATAGGTTCTCTATATAACGTGGATAAGTACTAAGAAAGGCCTTTTGGAAATTCTACCCTAAAGAGGGTAAAATAGGGTAAAACAGTTTTTTTGAAATCCTTTAATTTTGAAGCAACTACTATAAAATTTTGTATTTGGCTTTCTGGATAGGAACAAGGACGCACTTATTTATCGCCCTCCGAAAAATCAACCCCGTAGAGGGTAAAATAAGGGTTTAAAGTTCATTTGAACAATCGTCAATTTTGAAGCAAACACTATGACATTTTGCATCAGGCTTGTTAGATAAAAATAATGAAATTCTACCTCTAACGAGGTAAAATAATGACCGAAACTTTGATTTACTGAAGTTATATATTTTATAGACCGTATATGGTGGATTTTTTCGCGAAATACGAGTAGTAATACGTTTTAAAAAAAGTTAACCAAACCTATCGAGTAGGGTGTCAAAATACAGGAAATTAAGAGGAGATTACACATACGTTATATAATATATCTTATACATAAAATTCTCGTGTTAGTTACCGTACTCCTCCGAAACGGCTTCACCGATTTTCACCTAATTTTATATACATATTCAGTAGGTCTGAGAATCGGCCACTATCTATATTTTTTTACCTCTAAGTGATAAGGGTTGTTCACCCTTAATTTATTTTTATTTATTTGGCAACACAACGATTGCAGGGTCAGCTAATACATATATACTCGTATATACATCAAGATGACTGTCTGACTAAATGAGTGAGTTGCTGTACCAGAGATCGACGCAAAGGGAACCCGCTGAACTTAAGCGTGCTGGAATTTTACACATTTTTTAGGTTCTTTATATAGCGTAAATGAGCACTACGAGGATAAATTAGGATAATATTGTTTGAACATCTTTTGTTTTTGAAGCAGACACCTACTATAAAACTTTGTATGTGGCTTTCTGGATAAAAATAACGAAATGCCTATTTCACTGCTTTTGGAAATTCTACTTCAGCCTTTTTGGTGCAGTCGGGTGCATTTTCTCAAATACTTTTTTAATCAGTTTTATATTTAATATTATAAAAGTATCTAATATAACTTTTATATTAGAGTAAAAACTACCAACCATATTTGTTTATTACAACATTTTTTTTTTGAATAGCATGAAAGCAAGTTTCAAACTCAACTTTTATCTTTTTCATTTCATTTTTTTCTTGTTTTTTAATCATGCAGCAAGCTTAGAAATTTTGAATATGACATCAAAAAGACAATTACAACCAATCTATGATTACTATAAATATATGTAATTGTGTTAAAATAATAGAAAATGGTCAAATAGCTTTTCTAATTAAGAACTTAAAAAAATGCAACGTTCTTTCAAAGATTACGAGTACGAATTACGTGTTTGATGGATCCCTACACATCCCTACGTGAATGACGTCGCCGACTGGCGCGTGGCGTGCGCCCGTCAACTGGTTTCATGGGTTACTGCCATCAATACTTAAATATCCCAATGCCTGTTTGCAACTGGGTTTCGCTACGAATTTTTAAATAAAAAATAGTGACTCCAGGCTAATTTCTTTGAAAATAACGATATACATAAAGATTACGGCTTATTAGTGAATTAAGGTACCTATTTTTCGTTATACAAAAAACATAAAAAATAGCAAATTAAATAGGTGTAAAATTGTTTTGAATGAATTTAATAAACTTATGTTCTAGTAATTTCCAATATTAGCAAACGATCTCCCTGAAAACTTTGTTGACATTTTTATTGACGTAGGTAAACCATGTGTGTAACTATTTGTATTTTTAAAGGTAAAACTAGGAATCCCTTTATATTTGAATACAGCATCTCGAATATTGCTACCTATACCGCTACGCTCAAACTACGAAAAGTCTACCTTCTTTTAAAGATTGCGAAAATCTTTCTAGCTATAGATATTTTTCGATAGTATGCATCCTTTGGCTACGAAAGGAACATCCTTAGCGCAGTGACGACGTCGCGATTGGCGCGTGGCATGTCGCCCGCCGACTGGTTCCACTGGTTACTGCTATCGATATTAAAAATTCAAATGTCCATTTTCGAATTATTTAGTGTTTTGAGTGGCTGAAGTACTAAAAAGTAATGCAATTCAAAAATTTAAATACACGTTTCGAACCCCACCCGCGGAAAACACACGTTCATAGACTTTCTATCAATACGGTCGGCCTGATGTGTATAAATATTTGTGATCATGGAATCCTCAAGAAGAGTGTTAAGTGCATCGTTGCTGCCGGCCGTCGAGGTACACCACTTCGAAGTCAAAGGTATTTATATACCTATGTTATGTTACAAACAACATTTATGTCTCCCTTTTTATTTTTAGCACAAGTAATTAACACAGACAATTGCAAATACCCACCTCTTTGTCACTGTATGGACTTGCTTTTTAAATCATAAAAATAGTCAATTCTTCAGATGATGTAAGAAATAGTCAGTTAATATTTTTAACAATACATTATTGGGTATTATAAGATAGAAATGTGCGTTTGTGCAAACCAAGTACAATTGATTAAACTGTGCCAAATTGAGTAAACTAATATAAAAATATTTTATTTCATTTTATCACAAATTATCTGTCAAAAACCGATTGGCTTCAAAGTCTGATGTGACTTACGACCTATTTACGTACAGATTAAACTTGTCAGACACAGACCGTAACAGAAACAGTATTTTTCCATGGTCCGTGCCTGCCTGTTTGTGTTACGGTAGATATATATATTTTTTAATGTAGAAGTAGCAGATAAGCATGCAGTCCACCTGATAGTAAGAGGCTACTGCCGTCCGTTGACAACTGTAATCAACCCCAGATAGGATTATATTCCTACCTGAGGTTACTACAGATGCGCCGCTACACCTAAATCCCTCGAAAAAGGATATTTCCCTTACCATACCCTTCAAACCAGAATACAGCAGCCCTCAACACTGCTTTAAGTAGGTAGAAATACATGTGGTGTTGCCGCCGGAGTCAAACCACAAAGGGTTGTACCATCATCAAAAATATGTCGATACACAGTACAGGAAAATACTTTTTATCTGCCACGACACGCGTCTGACACGTTCTATGTCTGTAAATGATAACTAACCCTCATGAGTCATATTTAAATAAAAAAATTAATTGATCTTCGTTCTCATTTAGCATTCGTTCTAAATAGGGCGTGTTTTCATTTATTTCTTAATAAGTACGAGTGTCCTTCGGCCTCGGTGTTTAATTAAGAACTAGGCAAGTCCGCTCGGCGGCTCGACGTTTCCAAAGGTTTGTGTTTTAATCACGAATATTTATAGACGCGATTTTATTTTGTCAGCTCTTTTAATGGTGATTAAAGAGGTATTTTTATGTGGGAATATACTAATTGCCTTCCTGCAACCAGCGACTTATTCATCGTAGACGCTTACTATTAATTTGCAGCGATTTACAATGTTTACTGTCCAACGACTTGAGAATATAAGAAAGAAAACGCGTGACTTCAGAGCTTATTACCAAAAAAGGAACTTTAAAATTTTCAGGTCAATGCACTCGGTTGATGTTCGCGGAACTCGTGCGCAAATTGTGAATTTATTAATAATATAATTGGCACTGAAGTATAACACGCGACTACGACAAACCTTTTGCAACTTTGTCACATTTAGTTGTTGGCTGCAGTACCTTATTTTTCCTTTTGTAAAAAATATGCCTTACTTGGAAAGGGTTCTAGGGTTGATGACTTGTTTATCGAGTATTTCGGGAGGTAAAAAAAGGAATCTTGTGTGTCCAGTGAGGCAGTCCATTCAAGAATTTGTTGACAAGCAATTAAGGCTGCCCCGAGTATGTGCACACGATCAAACAATATCCAATACAGTTTTTAAGCCGTTTTTTCTTATCAACGTAATGCTGAAGGCTTCTCGGCTTAAGCTCGGCTAAGGCATTGGTGTTCGATAAAAATAAAGTAAATGTCAGATGAACATTTAAAAATAAGAGATAGCGTACCAATCTATGAATACACAAGAGTTGCAGCATAATTAAATTCTAGTTTTTGAGTCTTAGAAGTAAGAATGAATAAATAACTGAGTCTTTATTTGATCATTGTACAATCATTAAAGCGATTTTAAATATTGTAATATTTATTACTTCTCATGTAACAATAAGTTAATTTAATTTACTGACGGTCTGACGGAGTCTTCTTTTTCATCTACCAATCTGAGTAAAATTACTTCTCATAAAAAAAAATGTAATTCAATTTACTGACGGTCTGACGGAGTCCTCTTTTTAATTTACCAATCTAAGTAAAAAGCAACTACAGTTGTAATAGTAACTGCACTTGTTACAAAAATAATACTCGAAAACAAAGATTTTTAAATCAAGGTACTGAAACAGTGCTAGCCAAAGATGTACGCGGCCTATTATTAATAATTAAAAACTATTATTTTGCTTGACAGTGTAGGACCGGATAATTAATATTGTTATTAGTTTTCTCAGGCTCGAGGCGTGTCCACTGAGCTATCATGAATAGAGAAAGGGAGAGTGTGAAAACATAGGGAACAGAATCACGTTTAGAAACGATAGTCGAAAATTGGTGTTTTGTTTGGACTTTAATCTACACGTTGATAGCTTAAAATCGCTTTATTCTATCATAACATTCATATTATTCATATTTCATGTACAATAATATTATTCTTATTCTATTTTGTGCGATTATAAAATATGAAATTAATAAAGGTAGTAGGTATATAGGAGGATTTTTGTAAGGGGAGGAACCATCGCTACACCTAGCGTGAAGCAGCTTTTACAATTTCGTGGAAGGCCATTTGAGGCGATTGTATTTGTCCTAAGATTAGTCAGCCACTTTTGGTTATATTCCTGTTCTATATGAAGTAGGAAAGTTACATATGTCTAGTGATTACTCACCGCAGATGGACTACTGTTCATTTTTCTTTTTTTTCTACTTTAGTCTAATATAAAAAAATAATTATATCCTCATATGAATCAATGTTTAAATATTCCCTTATTTTAACAGCTACCATAATACTTGCATAGTAAAATCACACTTAACATAGATATACAAGCAAGAGATTTGGTTTCGTATGTTTTATGAAGACGACGGTAGCGTGGGCGCACCGGCGTATTAACGTGGTATTTAGCTGATCCTACCACAGTCAACCTGTTTGCATTTTACCAATTACAATGTTACTGCTCGTCTTTTTGTACATCCCACGCTTTTAATTATTCTAAGCCGTTTATGCAGTAACCTATCAGAGTTATGGAACTAGTGGTTTTATAAGCATTTTATTTACCAGAAAACCTAACCATAACTATACTTTACTATTATTACTTTATCCTAAGGGTATATTGTAAGCGTTTATTTAACTTATTATTTGTATGTATTTGAGGGTTCAATTTTGCAAGTTAAATTTGTACCATTTCATGATATCCACTGAAGCTGTAATTTTGCATAGGTACACGTTTGGTTCGGATATAATATATGATTTGATTCAATATGGCGGACTTTATTTTTATGCACCCCCATGATATGGGTGTCAAATGGAAGGTTTTGTTGGAAAATACGAAAAACGTTACTAAAAAGCTCATTTTTCATTTTTTTTATTTAAATATATTTTACTTCTTCATCCTAAAGGTGTTATAGCATACGACCGTAGATATCATTTGAACATAAATATGTCAGTTTATTAAATAAAAATATGTAAGTTATTAATTTTTCGCTTATAAATAGTGAATAGTTTGTAGATAACAATGTCTGACAAGAATATTCTCTTGTTTACTTTGTAGAGCGGTGTCTTAACGTAGTGTGGTTTTACTTTTTTAAACTTATTTCTATTGAACCTAACGTTAACATAAACAATACAATCAAGTAACAAGGTGCAATTAGCAGAAATTAGATTGTCATCACTATATTATCAGTGAGAAGTATAATGCGAGAAGATAATTATTGTTAAGCCTTATGGCTACAGACTTATGTCTACAGTTGCGAAATGAGTTCTAGAGATTATCCGCTATGGTTCGACATCGTTTGATTTAGTAATGATTTATTGCGTACTGGGAAACTTAACGTATTACCGTAAGGGGAGTAACACACGTGCGATTACGAGCGACTCGAGCGACTGTTTTGTAGGCGACATTTGCTGGTAATCGATGACAGTCGGCGATGGACGCTGACGATTGTTTGCTGACTGACGGACTCGAAGACAAGCGCCGACATTCGCTGGCGACAATCGGCGACACAAGCAACCGTCAACGTGAACTGTCGCTCATGCAGTACCACCCTTAGGATAATTATTGGTTTAACAAACACGCGGCAGCTTTTAAAATTAATGGACAAGTGAATTAAAGTCGCGGAGTTGTAATGAAGATAACGCGGGGTGGACGCAGCTCGATAAAAGACTGACGGCGTTTCTACCTCGAGATAAGCCTTTAATTACCAAGATAATGCCCTGTTTACTACTTGAACTAGCTTTTTAACTTTTAGCAACCATCCGTCAGGCGGACTTCTGAAATGCCGCCAGACACCGCCCACCTACGCGATTTTATTTAAAGTGACAATATTGAAGTCTTGGCTGGTTTATGTTTGAATAATTATCACAATAATGTAGAAGCGATTTAATGAGAGAAATATAAGTATTGCACTCTGTCCCATATTTTAGCTGTATCTTTATGTTAGCAAGTTTAATAGTGGCGGTTTCAGGATATGCGGTGGGGAGTGACTTCATCAAAAAAAAAATATAGCAAAATAAGAGATAAACAAGTATTCCTATTGCTTAATTTTTACCGCTTCCCAATCATTTTTATTATATTTGAGATTGAATTGTCAGATCTCAATTTTAAATAATCATGAGCATTTTTGAACAATAATCGAATGCTTATAAAATGCTTTCGTTGAACGTCACTTGTGCCTACTAAAAGTCACGCGAGTCTACCAAGTCTTTGAAATTTACTGACAGTTTCTCATTAGCCGGCTTAGGCGTGAAGAGTGCAATAAATTTTAGCAAATAGTTAGCGCGAAAGCCATCAATCTCGAATTCATTAAGAGTTCCGAAGTATTGATTGCTTGATGCGAATCCACTCGCCTTTCGACCCCGGTACAACTCCTCCCACTTTTCGCACAACGAAATGTGTTTATAACGACGTCTGTGCAACACCCACATGCGCCATTCGCCGTCGACATTACACTTTTTATACCCACTTTATTCATTTCCTAGTTAACTAATAGACAAACATGATTAATGAGTATGGAGATTTGCGAATTAAATTTCCCTGACGATTCCCGTTCGTACTCCATAATTATAATCCGATCAATCTCTGGTCATTAAATGGGCCCGGAACGAGATTAATGAATTCCTTGAAAGTACTGCGCAGTTATCCTTCAATATTTGAACGGATATGACGAATAAAGTTCCATGGGAGATGTTGTGCTTCCGCTATCAATCTTGGAGAAAACAATAAAGAACTGTACACACCATTTATCTTTCTGCTAACCGCATACAATTTATACAGCTCAATTTTTACTTGAGTACATACAGCAGCAGCAGCATACATAGAGCAAAATTTATAAAAAAATATTTGTAAAAAATACTTCATAAAAAATATTTTTTGCTTTAAATATGAAACACAAAACCATTATGTCAGTGTTTTTGTTTGTGAATGTGCAGAATTATATACATATATATTTGACGTGACTTAAATACTGTTTCTAATATGTATATGTTATCTTTATTGTGAACTCCTGTAGAAAACTTAAGGATTACATTTTTGTATCATTGACTTTGTTTAAACTACTTCTTTAAAGAACTAGTGACGGCATTCATTCTACGGTTTTACTCCGTTCAAAGTTTTATTGTACTAAAGGTGTTTTTAAAGTGGCAGAGCGGATAATCTATAGGTATCTTAAGACGGTATACAGTGAGGGCGACTTCCCACGACCACGCCGACCAATCACTTCGAAGCTAGTAGCAAGGCAATAATATAAAGGCAAAGTAATATTTTTTTCATATCCACTTCAAGGCTACTTAAGGAATTCATATGAAATAATACGCGAGTGGTATATAAACGTGATGGTATTTTATTTCATTTTAACTCTAGTCATACTTACTTTGTTGTTATAAACGACATTGTCCCATTGGTGGGCACGGACCATCTTACAGAATGAGAGGGATTAAGGATATGATTCTGGCAAAGTGTGGTTGATAGACTTTACACAATTATGAGACCTTTTTTTAAAGAACCCATAAAGATGTGAGATTTTCTTATTATATTTTTCCATACCATTATAGCTTGTTTTCTATTGTGTACATAACGGTTGGAACTTTGGACACATACATTGAGAAGCCGAATTTAAAACACGTCCTTTTAGATGTTATTAATTACTTTCCAAATTTCATTTAATTGGTTTTAATACACTACTCTATTTGTTTCCAAAGACTATATTTTATTACGACCATTTAAAATGACGCAAATTGAGGTGATTTAAAACGCATACATTATAAAATTATGACACAAGTCTCCCTAATCGACAACCGCTGAAAATACATGGACTTCTTAAGAGGCATCATTATTTCTTATTGGACACAATTTGTCAAGTGAGCCATCGTTAATTTTAATAACTGCTTTACACTTGTGCACTTATATCTACATACATTGAAAGTGTCAGGCGTGGGCCGCAGCAAAAAAAAAATAATAATCCTTATTTAAAACCGTCAGGGGTTTTTCTTAGTGGATGTCTGCGATAAAAAGAATCTACTGTCCAAATTTCAAGTTTCTAGCTATAGTCTACATTTAGACTATCTACGCCATAAAAATAATCTACTGAGCAAAATTGATGTTTCCAGCTACAGTAGGTTAGGCTGCGATGATGAATCAGTCAATCAGTCAGGATAATGATATTAATCAGTTATTAGAAATAACTACGTCCACAATATCTCATCTGAGTATAAATGACCTTGCTTTCCCCTCTACCCGGCCGTCCGTTCATCGTACGAAGTATGAAATTGGCTAAGTGGTCTTAGTATGACTTCAATACGAAAAATGATTTTGAATACTATAGTTCATTTACCAAAATGGCAACTTAAAGTATAAAATCTTGTAGAATATAAAATTACCTTTGAAATTAAATTTGGAGAACAATTTAAAGAAAAGAAAGAAATAAGCACCACAGGTAATTAAAAATGACAGATTTTTATTTAAATAAAATAGAAGTAATATTTTGTTATTTTTGTCTAGATATAAATTGCTATTTTGATAGGTTTAAGTCGAAATATTTTCCTATTGGAAAGTACTAAGGCGTTGGATTCAATTGAAAACAATTTATGAAAATACGTTGGTGGTTGTTTGCAAACAACAGTGTTTCAATGGTGTAGACATGAATCAACGTCGAAACCTGTTATTACCTAGTGCTTCATATGTCTATTTTTGCGTCTAAGTTGATTGGGAAACTTTTCTTTATGTTCTGTACCCTTACCATGAGTTTTTGCGTTTCGACAAATATGACTGTTTTGGTATTTGTTCACGTATTGGCCCTTACAATTTCCAAGTTCTGATATAATCCTTTAGGGGCGCTGATTGGAAATAGTATGGGCAAATACGTTAACAAATACCAAAACAGTCATATTTGTCGAAACGTAAAAACTCATGGTAAGGGTACTGATCATGGAAAAAAATATTAATGTTTTGCATAAAAAAAGGTACGATACACTTATGTCGCATCATTTTACTTATACTTTTATAATATTTTTTTTTTTATGATTAGTATTTGTTCTTACAGTATACACGTAATTTATAATACACTTAATTTAATAAATAATCTCACAAAAAAAATAGAGTCCTGTGATAGACGGACACACGGACAGTCGAACATACAGAGGTTTAGTAATAATTTTGGATACGGAACACCAAAAAGTTCCATTATTTAATCAATCGTCTCCAGTAACATAAATATAAATATTGTAAAGTTGAGAAAGGACCAAAATACATATATTTATTAGGTGAATGTTAGACAACATTGAAAGGCAAAATACTTAAAAATCAAAAAGTAACCTGTTAATGGAAATTGGGCAAAAAGGAGTGTCGTTAGAATTAAATTAATGTTTTTGACTAAAAAATACTTTCTAGTACTCTAGTATTGTAATTTAATATAATTTATGTGTTATAGTTGTTTAAAATACAAACCACTTTATTATGTTTATGTATAAAATGTATGTTTCCGCTAGTTGGACTAATTATTGAGCAAATAACTAATTTATCAGCTGAGGAATATTCCAAAGTTAATTAACACTCCAAAAATGCGATTCAGTATTTTGTACCGCAATAATTTATAGTTGTTGTGGTAAGTCTTAACATTTTTTATTTATATGGCAACAGGACGTTTGCCGGGTCAGCTAGTATATATATATATAAAAAGAAAAAAGAGTGATAGTGGATGCTTTTTAGAATCTAGGTATGTTTTGTCTAAGCCTACAGTTCAAACAGCTTGACAGATTTTATCTTATAAGACGTCGTTTTTCGACGAAATTGTGGGAATGACTTTACCACATCACTTACATCTTCCAATTATTTTGAAGCAGTCGATTTTTTAATAGTTACTAGTGCTCGTTGTGCGGAACCCTATGAGACATTTTGCAAGTATCAGTGGACAAATAAAGTGATGTGTGTATTCCACCCACGACGCGAGTGCGTACGCCCGAGGCGGCAGGTTAATTTTGCAGTTTATATATCTGCACTGATTGCTGGGACACGCGGGTGCAAGTATTTATTTACGACGCCGTACTTAAGGATACCTAAAATTACGATTGCGAGGGACTAAATATGGACAGGAAAGTGATGGCGACAGGTTACGAGCACAAAAAAGTGAAGACCTAAAATTTTATAAATTATTCCCGTGTGTACGCGATTTGTATACTTAGTTTACTTTTTATTTTTATTGGGTATTAAAAGTAAAATTCCATTAATACATTAATAAAAACAAAAAAGACTTTTTTTATATAATACAGGAGTAGCAGACGAGCATGCAGTCCACCTGATGGTAAGTGGCAACTGCCGCCCATGGTCATCTGTAATCGACCACAGATAGAATTAGATACTCCCACCGACGTTGGCCACAGATACGCCGCTACCCCTGAGGACTAAGCTGGAATGCCTCGGAAAGTCTGTCTCCCTTACCACACCCTTCAAAACGGAACACAGCAGCGCCTAACATTGCTGTTATTAGGTAGAAATAGGTGTGGCGGTGGTGCCGCCGGAGGCGAACCACAGAAGGTTCTACCACCTTCAAGACCTTCAACACTACTTAATCATAATTAACTAAAAAGAGAAACAATTAAGTAGGTACTACAAAATACGTAGTATAATGGAATATACATTAAATTTCTAAGCGCAGTGTGAAATGTAATTTTAGTAGTACTTGTTCAGCGTTAGGCATTTTTATTGAAGTTGCCAAGTGATATATGGAGACTACTTCTCTCTACCTCTACTCTTAGTTCTACTTAGGGATAAGGCATCTGCGATCGACTTTAGGTAAAACCACTATTTTACCATATTTTAGATGGATAAATATTATTATGTCCATGGGCGACAGTGACCACTTTCCAACATACTCTCATTTATTACTCCAATATTATAAAAAAAACATCCTTACTAATATTATAAATCCGAAAGTAACTCTGTCTGTCTATCTATCTGGTTGTCTCTTCTTCACGCCTAAACCACTGAACCGATTTAATGAAATTCTGTACAAAGATAGTCTGAGACCCGAGAAAGGACATAGGATAGTTTTATCCCGGAAATCCCACGGTAACTAAGGATGGCGATCTAAGAACGATTAATCGGGGAATCGATCTTTGAGGCCCAAAACATCGATTATTTAATCCATATTAGTAAGAATTGAATCGTAAACTATGCATTTGATCAAGTGATGATCTTTAGCAAAGTTGAAGGTACGAATTTTCAGTTTTATGTATCTTAGTATGTTATATTATTTTCTTTTTAACGCGGGCGAAGCCGCGGGTAAAAACTAGTAATATTATAAAATTGGGGTGACGTCTCAAGTATTCAGATTGCTTCAAGATTTAATATCATCTAGAATTCAAATCAAACACTATTTTGTGATAAAAATTACAAACATTAGTGTAAAATATCTGAGATTGTCTGCTTTAAATTTATTTTCAACGTGCAATTTTTTATACCGTTGCAACCATGCTTCTGCAGTTTAATTACGAATAAATTCAATTAACCCAGCAATAAACAAGTTCAAAGTTATTTTACCGTGTTTTCATTATCCTGGACAAATTAACCCACTATACAACGGCATGTAATTAAATTGTTGTAAAATGCACGGTGTATTCTTTATTATAGTAAGTTAAATTGAGATGCCTTTTCATTATACTGAGCTTAGCTGTAATGATCATATTGTTTTGATAAGTAAAATAGAAAGATACTTCACCGCCTTGAAATAAAATGAAGCCAAAATTGGATTTTATAATTTATTATATGATGTTTTGACAAATAAAACATTTTTTAGAGAAAAAATACGTATAAATAACTACGTAATTTACGTAATAAATAAATAAGTATTTCAAATATTTTCGTGACATTTTAGAACGGAGACGTGGCGACACTTTTTTTTACGCAATAATTTCAATTTTCAAAACTGGTTACACTTTCTTGTTAGTAGTGATAAATCTATTTATTTTACTCATCTCAGATAGTCAGTGAAATGTTTTCAAGGAAAATGTTGGCAACATGACAGGTATTAATAAGTCAAATTAATATGAAATGGTAGAATTAATCTTTGAGGATGCTACACCACAATAATATCATCTTATAATGTATCTTTATAATAGTCGTGGTATTTTGGATTGAAGGATTACCTCCTTTGAACTTAAAAACAACTACATACTGAGGTATACTTTAATTTGTAATTTCTACTTAGTAGGTAAGCTGTCGCCTCTGTCTACTCCTTTTTGATGTGAAACATCGTAATATTTTATTTTATCATTATGACATATTTAGTTCCTGTCACAATATGTTCTTTTCTGCATATTACTTTTACAAAATAATGTCGATGTTTCACATCTGCCAGGCGTCCCGTGACGGCTCACATTGTTTTTTTTCCCATTAGTGCTATATTTTTGTAAAAAGTATATTTTTGCATATAAATAAAATATATTGTATACTATTAAATAGGTGTACAATATATTATAACTCCATACATACATTGTCTTTCAACTTACACTTACCATCGAACTCTATAAAACATTCTTAAAAGGGATAATTTTTATATTTTGATAAATTACGGCCAATTTAATTGAAATTCACACGGTACAGTAGCCGGAGGTGTTCCGGCGACTCTACATAGCGGCGGACGCATAAACAGCTTTTTGTGCTGTCGGTAGAGCACAGTTACAGCTTTTGTTAATGAGCGGATAGAAAGCCCATTACTTGAACAACCCTGGCTCGGTGTACTTATTGCGACATTTTGGGTTTCTTAAACTCTATAATTATATAAGTAACGGTACTTTTAAAAGTTCTTAACTGCATATCATAGTTTAATTATGACAACGTCCGAAAAGATTATTGTGAAATTATTTCGTATTTACTATATACGTTTTTCTATATCGCGATCCCATTATTGCCCCATTGCTGGGCATAAGTTCCATCTTAGAATGATCATTGCGCTGGCTAAGTTTAATGATTGATTAACACACCTTAAAGGACTGTTTTTTGCTGCAATGACATGAAATAGTCTAATATGTAATAATAAGGTTACCTTTCGTGTTATTAATAATTTATCACAAGTAGATCAAGCAGGAAAATTTGCTTTTACAGAATTTTGCTTGTACCCTTATACCATCCATTGTCTAGTTGCAAAATGAAATTACATAGACTTTTCGACTATATTAAGAATTTGAGTCGTAGTACCGTACCAAAGTGCAAGTTAAAAAAACTTTTATAAAAGTCAAAACAATAAAAAGGGAAAGAACAATAAATCAGAATATTTTATAGGAATGAATGAAATAATTCGAATAAACCAAATATTTATTATGTTTTGTAAACATCGTCCTAAAATACAAAGTTGTTATAAATCCAATAAGATCGATTATAAAACTTAAATATTAAAAATTAGGTATTTAGGTACAGTCATGGTGTCCGTTTATTGGTGGAAGATTTTATGCTGTAAAGTACTAATTTTCTCTACAAATTACCGATGAATATTTTCTTTACTACTACAAATAAATAAACTGATTTTTATTTTTACCTTTAATCTGTGTTAAGAAGTTCTTAGTAATAATAATAATAACTTAATTGGCACAAAAATTGTAAGTACATTTCAGAAGTTTGAAGCCTCTGGTTCCTGAGTTAGTCGAAACTGTGTTTCAAGAACCAGCGTCTTCTCCCATTATCGAGTAATATATCACTTACATAAACAGACATTGAAACGAGAATAATAAATATGTTTGTGAATACTAGTGAATAATTGTGTGTCTCTCTGTGTGTGTGTGTGTGTGTGTGTGTGTGTGTGTGTGTGTGTGTGTGTGTGTGTGTGTGTGTACTACCCAAAATAACTACTACGGTATTTTACACCATTAAGGGCTTACAACATCCATGACCGGACACTGTATATTTCGGATTAAAAATGGAAAACAGTGCTTTTATAAAAGTCGCATAATAATAGCAGAAACATTATTATTATACCGTGATAGCCTGTTTCACCCCATAGTTTCATTGAATACAATCAGTTCAAAACAGTGAATCGAGGTCAGAGGGAATTGCAAGTCGCGTGGCGTGGACATGACAGGTGTGACAGGCAACCCTTATTGTGTAGGAATTCAGGGTGTTCCTCTCTACTGGGTGGAACGTTACGCATGTGCAAAGGGTAGTAATATTTTTTATGATCATGTATAAAAGATTTTTTGTAAAAAATAATTTTAGAAATGCTTTATTCAAATGATTAAATCGAGGTCAGAGGGAATTATTTGTCGCGTGGCGTGGTTGTTGTACATTATAATACTGGTAACCCTTACAATATGAGACTTTAGGGTGTTACTCTCTGCTGGGTGAAGAGTTATGTGGGTGTTCTGTATTTTTACTTAATATCTTATTCATATTTATACGATTTGCAAACAGTTCAGTGCCATTGCTATTTGCTCCTTTTTTTCATTTATAATATAGGAGTAGCAGACGAGCATACAGTCCACCTGATGGTAAGTGTCTACTGCCGCCCATGGACATCTGTAATCAAACCCAGATAGGATTAGATATTCCTACCTGAGGTCGGCCACAGATGCGCCGCTACCCCTGAGGACTAAGCTGGAACGCCTCGGAAAAGTCTGTTTCCCTTACCATATCCTTCAAAACGGAACACAGTAGAGCCTAACACTGCTGTTATTAGGTAGAAATGGGTGTGGCGGTGGTGCCGCCACAGTCGAACCACAAAGAGTTCTACTACCTTCAAATCTGCTACTTTCTATAGGTACATAATTTCGAAATCATAGTTCAAAGGTGTGTAAAGGTGTGCGTGTAAGTACATGAACTCCACCATTGTATTTTACGCAAATTCACTGACTTACATGCATATCTGTTTATAATATTAGATTTGGTTGAAGTTAGGCAATTGCAAGTGGCGCGTTTATCGGACAGGTGTTCACCCTTTGCGCTGTTTAGGGGATTTTCCCTCAGTGTAATTTTGTATTTGAACTGTCATTATTACACTTTTGATGTACTGTCAAGTACGTGTGCTTATAATTGCTGTACAATTATTATAATTCATATTATTTACATGTATTCAATTGCGTGAGTAGATGTACCCTTCAATGGTACAAGTAATTTGTTACGTTTTTTAATACAATTAAAGAAAATCTGAGACTATTATAATTAACAACATCAAAGTATCCATCTTTTGTTTAAATTCCACAAAATAGAATGTAAATATTACTTTCATATTGAACACTACTTTTATTCTAAATTGATGTAAAACAATTTACTAGTTGTAGAAAAAATATTTTAATTATACCATCATTTTTTATATTACTTCAAAAGTAGTAATAATAATAAATAGGACGTTGAGTTATATTTAGTATAATTTAGAATTTAACCTGCTTAAACTTACGTGAAATAAGTTTTGAAGAATATTTAGCCGTTAAAATTACTCTATGGACCGTACTTCAACAGGAATTTTCGGTTCCATTCTTTTTCGACCCTCCCTTTACTTTTGTTTGATAGTAATAATAATAAATATAATCTTGTTTAATAATGCACCCTGCGCGAGCGACAACAATTAGGGAGCAGCCACCATATCCATTACAATACGCATTGCTATACATGTCCAGATTTGAGCATGTGCACGCACCCTATTGGACAAATTTTGCATGACCTCCGTTAGTTTATTCTTAGTAATATTAGGAATGAGAAAGTTAGTATGATTGTTTGTTTATTTTGAATTTATGGGTTACCTTATCCATCAATATCCATAAACACCGGCAGTAAGATAAAATTATTTATATAAAATATTAGGTATTTTTGATTTGATATAATGATTGTGGAAACCCAAAGGCCTAATTAACTGTGGTATATGTGTGTGTATTTCTATTGATAGCGCGATATGAATGTTAAAGTGTATTAGCATTAGCACACTGTCGATTGTGTGTTACTTTCCTAATATCATATTAGGCACTATATCGTGTTGAGATATTAATAGACATTTATTATATGTTTAATAAGACAATCACCAAAATCTAAGAAATTATTGATATATTAATAACTCTAGAATTTTAATGCTTAAACATAGCAACAAAATCAGCCGTTAATACAAAGTAAGTTGATGGTCATTAACCTATGTATTATCTCAATATCCTTTTAATTAACCCTAATGGATAATAAACTGTATAATCGCTTCTATTAAAACTTAATCCTGTAAAAACATTAACACGAGTCTTTGCTCAACTGCGGCGACTACAGTAGCCCATTTTAATAGACCCACCATGTTGTCGTAGTGTATTGCTGCTAAATAAGGTAGACTTTCTAACACGATGTGTTTTAACTTAATCCCAGGGGGTAACAATGGATCTGAGATTGTTTAAACTCACATTATAATCGTAGGTGGTTGAAAATGGTCATATTTTGATAATCACATGAAATCACATAATCAAATTAAATCAATTTCATTAAAGTGCTGGGTATTGGTTTCTACATAATCACCGAGTAGTACGTATAAAATGACCACCAAAGGGTAGCAAGTGTAAACACTTTGATGGCATCGCCGTCACCACTATTTTTGTTCTCTATAAAGCATTCGAACCTAATCCTCGGGAATACCAACATACCTATGATCAGCTGCTCCTCGAGACCCGAAATTCCATGCCCACCGCCCTTATTTTTACATTGGCTTAGCATATGAGAGACTAGGAGGGTATGACGTCCCACTTCGATTCGATCGGCTTCAGGTAGGACTATAATGCTTCTAGTGTTAAATACAGACCATCAAATCGACTAGATGCTAATTGTCAAATTCCGTATAAAATTAAACGAATTATCAAGTTTATAGATTACTTTCTCCTTCTTAGTCGCATATTCATTGCTGAAGGTCGTACCTGCTGTGGTGGTCAACTGAACATGTATACTGCAAATTTCGCCAAAGTGCTCAGTCTTCTGCTTGTCTTAGGCGTTCTGTGATAGACATCTTGGTTAAGTCCTTGATCTGGTCAGACCATCTGGTTGGCGATCTTCCTCGAGGTCTTTTAGCCTCCACTTTCCTAGATTATTTTGACATTTCCTTATAAATAAATTCCATAAGGAAAATACAATCTACAGATTATTCTAACTGTCTACCAGTACCACAACAGCTCTAAATACACTGGTCGCTGAGCTTACAATCTATGTAAAAGTCCTTACGAAAAATCAAATCTACAGATTATTCTAACAGCCCAACACGACAGCTCTAATTACGCTGGTCGCTGAGCTTGCAATGTGCGTTATGTCGCGTGTCGGCGAGGGCGCGGGACAGGTGTGTCGCACCCCTTATTTGAGGGATTTTGAGGCCAACGCATAACTATACTCGTACTTGAGCCTGTTGGGGTTTGGGGTGCCCATGATAAAAGTGAAACGATTATGTCTATTTAGGATTTTTTAAAATATTCTTTCAAAAGTTTTCATTTATTTGGAGTATTTATGCTCAATTACTATATCTTGAAATCGTATAGAAAGCAACTAAGGAATTATTGCCAATTCTATTATTAAAAAAATCAATTATGTATAGGATAGATATGGACAGATTCTTAGGCAATGCCGTACGAGCCGAGTACGAGTTATTCATTAAAAAAAAAACAAACAATTAAATTGCTTTAAACGAAGATCAAAATATTCTTTAAGATATTTCAATACTATCTACTAATGAATTCATGACTGTAGTTTAAACATATTAGCTGAAGCTGAAAAATCTAAAACATATTTAGGACATATAGGTTTAAATTAACCATTTTAAATAAAATATCGACGTGTTTTACAATTACGGAATTGTATAACTAAGAATGCCTGATAAAATAATTTCAATTTTTTACATTATTTTTTTTTTACATAATTTGGGAATCATGGCAACCCTACAGTCGGTGCCGTGCATAGTAAAAGCGTTACTTATCAAGTGCAAATAAACGTGTTATACCAAACTAGTGTTTGAATAACAACCCTCCGCTTACAGTTATTTTATGAGTGGTTACATAATTGTGTGTTACAATGCAGGGCTTGTGGCAACGAACTATAGTTTCGTTTTATTATGGATATTATGAAATGTAGCAGTAGTGAATGAACTTTAGCTTTTTATATTAGAAAGATCCGTTCAAAATTCGAGCACGTATCTCTAATTTTCAAATTCATATATAAATAGCACAGGAGAACTAACTTGTCATCTATACTAATATAATATTGTAAAGAGGATTTTTTTTTGTTTCTTTGATTGTAATGAATAGGCTCTAAAACTACTGGACCGATTTTAAAAATTCTTTCCCCATTCGAAAGCGACATTATCCACGAGTAACATAGGCTATATTTTATATGATTTTTTTGATAAATAGATTTTGAGGCGGTACAAAGTTTGCCGGGTCAGCTAGTTAGTTATATAATTAAAATACTATGAGGAAATTTACGTGCCTGATAATTCTAAAGAAGTTTCAAGGGTGTGTGAAGTTCCAATTCGTACTGGCTAGCGCGGAGGACTAACCTAAGCACTCATTGTGAAAGGAGACACGTGCCCAGCAGTGGGAGAGTAATTACAAAAAGTCAAGCGTGGTAGACTGGTCTTCTGATCAGATTTTGAGCGTAAAATTCCTTGATCGAAATTATATTTAATGATTATTGTAGAAAATTTGAGTCCGATTTCAGTTTCATGTAAGTATGTCAGCATATGCATGGCTATCTTTGCATGGTTATCTTACCATGATTACGATCTTTTAACTACTATAATCTATCCCCAACTAAGAATAGCCAATGTTTGTCTGTTTTGACCATAAGAATGTTTATCTTAAAGAATTATTTATATCTATCAATGAACATTTATGGAAAATGTCAGAAGTGACGATACCTTTTGTTGCAATCTTAGATCACTATTAAAAGATTTGAGACCTCATATGTTGATCTTTTATACGTAACTTTTCTTAGTTCATGAATCTTATAATGAAGAAAGTAAGATTGAAAATGGGTTTAGCTACACGCCGTAGTGATGTGCCTAAACCATAATAGATTTTATGAAGAGCGATGAAATGATAGAATTCACATGTTTCAACGCCATTGTAAGGTTTTAAAAGGTCGGTGCCTCTATTGAAAGTTATCCAGCTCCGATAAAGTTTCTATCCATAGAACTATTTGTCATTTAAGACAGCGATGCCTTTTGTGTTTTTTTTTGCAGTTTGCTAAATTTTTCGTTGGTGAATTTCGTTCTATAGATTTTATATACTTTTCTTAAACATAAAAATAATATTCTTAATAATAGTGACATACCTATTAGTTATATTTTAAAAGTTTAAGTGTTCTGAGTTTTCTTCAAAAATTATTGAAACAAAATATTCGTTTGTCATATTTTCAGTTCCTACTTAAAATAAGTTCTTACATAACAATACGTTTGAAAATATTTTGCATACAATTACCTGTATCTCTAAGATAATATGTATATTGTATACTATTATGACTTTTTGCAGCAAATATTTCTATTTAAAATAAGATTGAAAGTAAAACGATTAAGTACAAAGTAAGTATGCAATATGGGTTCCATTTGCAGTGGGATACATCATGGACCGCGGCGTGAATAATAGACAGTTGTTATTTTACGAAGTAATTGACACGAGGCGGCTCTTCGCGCGAATATAAACTTATGATATAGTTAAAACGATTAATCTGTCTCGGTTGGTGGTAAAATCAGAATGCGAATAATGAGACGAACTGCGAGAGCCTACGCGAGCCTCCGCTTGCGTGCCAATTATTGACGTAATTATTTTGAAAATATGACCATCCTTTTGTGATATTTAACACTCTAAAGTGGTAATATTTTTTAATCACCCGTCGTGGTCGACGATTATGGAGTCGCCGCGCGGAGTTCAAATTGTCAATTGACTCTTTATCCGCGCTGTTTCGCGTTCACAAACTTTAATAACAAAGCCATATCTTATATTTTATTGTTCGTAATACATTATACACATCCAATATAAAATTCGAGAGTAGTTAACAAAAAATTGCAACATAAATCGGTGCGTAGCATTGTTTTCGGTTAAATATGTGCCGTTGAATACGATTCGTTGAAGGTGACAATTACCGATAACCTGAACGATTTACACCGAGTATCCGGGCGTTAAATTAAAATGTTCTGTCCTGTTATCCTGAAATTAAGTAGGCAGGAGGCGTGCGGGTAATGAGATTGCGCGGTAATCTCTGGTTTTGTAGTGAAACTACCCACTCGCGATCGACGGCCACTCAGGGGAATTATCGTCAATGAGCGACACCTGAAAAGTGGCCTCTGATTATGTGCCGTTCACACCGAGCGGGCTATTAGTAGCACGGAGGATTCCATTTATTTCAATTATCAATTAATTAGTCCTCGACACCTAGACATACGATAAGGGATTCATTAATAAGTACAAAAGAATACGTTTAATTAAGAGGGAATTCAAGCGATAAATTTTGTTGTTACATTATATGGTAAAAAATGCGTAATTAATAAACGTAATAGTCGAAAGCTTTTGTATATTTCAACCGAAATAAAAGTGAAGTAATGTCGGCCGTGATCGGAAGTTGGATGGGTAACCTCTAGTTGTATAATTTAATACGTCATTTCATGTTTCCCAGTTGTTATCAGGATATCAGTTGCTAAATCTCGTCAGAGGCCTTCGGTTTGAAAATATCCGACACGGATTAGTCCCACTCATCCGTTACTCCTTGGAGTGTGCTTCAGAGGCCTGATGTGTGGCGAAAGGTCCGTGGCTACCAAGGGGGTATACAAAAGGGTTGTAGTTATGAAGTCGAGATACGTTGCCATTCCAAGGCAGGTACTAAGATTGTCGCGTCATAAGTCAGGCGGCTTCCAATACACAGTAAATGAGACGAATGGACGATTTTTCCGTAGCAAGAATTTACCACCTGTGATCAGTATGCAGAATACTTGGATTTCTGCTAGTACTATTACGGCACTCCGCATTAACCTGTCCTCTTGTAATGGATTGGGAATTTCACGCTCAAAAGGTCGATTTAAATTAATTTACACATTAAAAAGACAAGTGGAGCGGTCGGGAGCGCAATGTGAAGTAAATAGTGTTAATCCGATCTGTGACGGCGCCCGTTGCGGATTTCTCTAGCGCAGTGGTTACCAAGCTTTTTTAATGGGCCGCAATTATATCTTTTGTGTAAGTAAGGATTAAATATACTAGAGTAACTAGAGTATTACTATCATTGTCTACGTTTGCAATGTTCTAAATGATTTAAATTACATTCGAAATATATGTATTTTTTGAGCCCATTTTCGACAAAATATTCAATTGACCACCGGTTGCAGATTTCTCTAACGCTACATTCAAAAGTTTGAAAACCTTCGAACCTAAAAAGAGACAGAGTTTTTTAATTTGGTTTGCTGCATTATTTCTAGCCTTCAGCTGCAATTACAAATTCATATATCGATCATATTTTATTTCTTATAAATTCCTTCTCAAAGTTTGTAGAACCTGTTTGGTTCGGAGGAAAGTATCACCCCTACACTATTTCGAGCGTGGGAAGTTTTGGTGATGATGATTGACTTACATAGGAGGAAATTAGTCTTTGAAAATGTCAACACATCTGTCATTGGCTGCAGAAGCCTTGTTCTATATGGACTTGGTTACGTCCATGGACGGCAGTAATTACCATCAGATTGACTGCAAGTTCCTTTTCTATTTCAGTCTTATAAAACTTTTTTTACTTATTTTAAATCACACCATCATAATTACGGACCACTGATTGAGAAGCCCTGCTCCAGCGCAACCGGACGCTACCGCACATACACTGAGGCTTACTCCGTCGCAAAGTGAAGGTGATACAAAAACCGTTTTAATTAAAAATGATATGACATGTTTCGTAAATGCAAAAATATATGAGAAGATATTATTGTACAGTTCGTAGCATTCTTATTCATCTATGATAGACGCTATTCAATAATAACATTTAAGTGATTCTGTGAAAATAATAAAATAGTCGTTAAGGATAGTATTCTTACTTAGTAATTTAGTAAGTCTTGTGTAAGTTTATTGCTCCCTTATTAAAGTAATGTTCAAGTTAAATATGATTTAAGTACCGATGCACTTTCTGCATTATAATATACTATTATACTAGTGTTTAATTGGTGAGCTCTGGTTTGAAGGAAGAGATTCTTATATGAGACTTTCCAATTTAGTTCTACGGGGTAGCAACGTATCTATTCACTACTCACACACACACACACACACAAACACAAACACACACACACACAAACACAAACACATGTATTCACACATATACACACTAATCCGCTAAAATTATATAATAAAGAACGTAACACTATATATTGCCGTTATGTTTAAAATTACGTGCACTGTTTCTGTAACTTTGTACATACTCGTAGAATTCATTTGTCAAACTAACGTAAATAGTTATCGTATAGATTCACACCGGGAGAGATCAATTGCCTATATTTGGGTTCACACCCAGTTTAGGCAACTGAAGATAAATGTTATCATCTATCATCATCTAAGGCGCTACAGCCACGCGTGGGCCTTGGCCTGGTCGAGAATATTTCTCCAGCCTGGCCTATTCTTGGCTCTCTCTTTCCACTTCGTCACGCCCAGAGTCTTCAGGTCCTGTTCAACTCCATCTAGCCACCTGAGTTTTGGCCTTCCACGATTTCTTCGCCCATCTGGTTTACCATTTAGTAGACGTTTGGGTACCCTTGTTTCACCCATTCTTTCAACATGTCCTGCCCATCGTAGGCGTAGATAAATGTTATGTCCAATCTTATTATAATGTTACCCTACACCTAATATCATCGTGTACTAATATCATTCAGAGATGTTGCTAAGATCAGCCTTAGAAATAATTATAATCCTGAATGGATTATAAATTCCCGATAGATGGCACTGCTCATTTGCTACTTCAGATTAATAAAAAAATAATCTTTTAAGTCAATTTGTTTGAATGTAATTATCTATAAATTTAATTAGTTTCAGTTAGGCTTTAATTTTTAATTTTAATGTTTCTCGTTAGTTGCACGCTGATGTATATCTACATAATATAGTATTTATAAATAAAAAATAACAAAAATATTTATTTTTTTAAGATTATCTTTATTATTACTCGAAATACAGGAAAAATGATTCATTTCATTAAAATAAATTTTAAAAAGAGACAAAAAAAAAGGCACAGGATACGCTACGTGGATGGAGATGCTGGGATTTGAACCCAGGACTTTCAGCATGCGAAGCAGACACTCTACCACTGAGTTACATCCCCGGGTATCTAACAGGTTGAAATTGTTGAATAGTATCAGTAGAATAATATATTCTTTTACTTAATATAATATTCAATCCTTCGGTTCTATCTACCCCTTTCAATACATAATAATAAATAATATGATGACCTCGACTTATGTATTTTTGAATATTCATTGTAATAAATATACCTACAATAATTTCTGTTTTTGACTTATATTTTATCTTCAAAATTATTTTCAAAATATTGAATGATATTTGAACATAATAAATTTTAAATATAATGTGTCTTGAAAGTTTATTTATTAAATTTAATTTAAAAATAATATTTGGTTGAAAATATTGATTTTAGACATAAAAATAAAAATCTAACCTAATGTTAATTAATGCTGCTACCTCTAGTATACATTATAATATTAATATTAGTAGATTGTTAGACTTTAAGTAACTTAGAGTAGACGGATTAGTTAAACGTTCTATTACAAAAAATCGGCCAAGAGCGAATCGCACTCTTGTGGAAGGTTCCGTACCATCATAAAATATTTAACATTAATATTTTTAAATAATACCGGTTTCTTTAATAGAGACCGCCTTTTATTTTAGACATTTTAATTTTTGTACTATACATTTCGTAAAAAAAAGTCTCTATCTACGAGTATTACGGCTAAAGAGATAGAAGCGCGTAGCAGACGGGCAGTAGAGACTTAGTAATACGGTTCCGTTCTTACTTCTTGAGTACGGAATCCTAAAATTGAACTTAAAATCTGTAAAAATTACTTCAAACCAAGCTGTTAAATTACTGGTACTGGTGCCATAAACCATCGTAATGAAAAATAACAAAATTAAATGTATTTATAAGATCTGTGGGAATCCTTGTTGCATCCTTCCCATTATGTCTTAAATCAATCACATGCAAATGATATCGATAATCATAAATTTACATTATTATTCATATGAGAAAATACCGCATATACCTCCGGGGTAGAAATGCCACTGTAATGGATCTCAGGTAGAACTAGACCTTTAGGATGAGTTATTACGTTTTCACAAAAATGACTGTTTTGGTATTTGTTTACGTATTTGTCCATACATTTCCAATCAGCGCCCCTAGCGGATTTTATCAGAACGAATTGGAAATATATGGGAAATACCTAAACAAGAACAAACACAGTTTTTTGTTAAAACGTAAAAACTCATACTAAGGGTACTGTCTGGGGTTGAATGTCTATGGGTGGCAGTTGCCACTTACCACCAGGTATATTTCGTGCTGTTTTGTTTCTTTTAAATTTTAGGTGTAACGATACATTATTATTAGTTAATATTTTTAAAGTTTAAAAAAAATAAAGTTCATTAAAAAAAGTTTAATTAGTAATTCGTTTTTTTAATCTTGAATGTAATGAGTAGGACAGAACAGTGAATAAAATAATTACAAAAAAATATTAGTTATTTTAAATTTTTATCTAAAATCTAAAATAATTTTAAAATAATTTATTATATTCACACGACGTCTACAAAAACTAAACCTGTGTTATTAAAGGGTTGAATAGTAGAATGCATTTTGGCGAATGCCAAATCCGTCTGGATGATTGACGGCGAATACTTAAGATGTTTACAGACAAAACAAGAAATAAACGGAATATTGAACGGAAGCCCTAGTGGATATTGACCCTTTGAGACCCTTGCCCAAATACAATGAAGGACCAACAAAAATAGAGACTAAGGAGCGCGCGCCGACACATCTGCCGGTCACTATCGAATAAATCTACTAAAATAATATTTTTATTTTGATTACGCATGCACGGGTTAGGCAGATGTTAGACATGGTTCATAGACAACTAGTTCACCGAACATTTTATCTATTTCAGCTTACCGTACATTGGGTACTATCGCTCGAGCAACTAGTGGCTAAAGCGATTAAGTCGTAGTTAACGAGAACTTTAAAAGTTGCTTAGAGACTTTATAGTAGATTACGCAGATATATAGATATACAGATGCTGAGTCAATCGATTGTTGGCCAGTTTTCTAAATAAAGGTGTACATTACGTAGGTCGCTCAAACAACAAAATGGACGCTCGAATAACAGCGGATGTAGCGACTGCATTATTTAAGCTATTGTTTCAGCGACAAAATGATTGACGAATTGAATTACTTTCTAAACAGTATTTTAGCCTGGATTGTTAGGCATTTATTATGATAAAGTCAATGATATATGTATCTCATTAAATTAAATATTAAATTCTTTATCCCTTAATAATAGCGGAATTTTCTGGTAATAATGCACATATCCAAATTAGGAACATGAACAATGGGCTTTAATTGTGAATCAGATAAAATCATTATCCGCATTTTGTACAGCCAAAATGTAATTATTGTAATGATTTAAATTTATTTACATAATGATGCAATGTGTTTCATATTTGCGCGTTGTTATCGCGCGTGTATCGTTAAGATGATGCATTGTTGGGGCCTAACTGACCTTATGTGGTCACATTAATAACCTAAAATTGTACAGTAGGTATTTTCAATATTTTATACAACATCCACGTACGGGCGTACAGGTTTTCCTGCATACGTGTATTGTAGCAAATACACACGATTTCATTTGGTAGCAAAATGTAAATACGAGTATAAATGAATTTACTTAGGGCAGAGGTTCCCAATCTTTTGTAACCCGCGGCGCAGTTACAAGTTCGATATTTTTTCATGGCGCCCTGTTCTAGCTAACTATTAGAAGAAGACAGTCGAAAGAAATAGGTACCCACAATAATAGTAGTTACGTTAGGTTGATCGAAACGAAAATTTAAACACTACAATATAAAATTGTACCATACATAAGACTTTAAACGGAAAACAACAAGAAATACTTGAGAAAAAACAAAAATTAAATACGATAATTAATCAGTCAAATCAATGTGAATTAAAACGCATTGGCGTTTTGATTCACATTGATTTTATTTTATATTCAAATATTGATTTGTGGTGTACAATAATTAGAGGATCGACTCACGGCGCACCTCTTTACTTTCTACGGCGCACCAGGGCGCCGCGGCGCACACTTTGGGAACCCCTGACTTAGGGCATTGTTTTTCAATGTGTATGTGTGTGTAAAATTAAAAGAAATAAAATAAATAATATTACTTATTTTCATATGAACTATTTAAAATTGTGATGAAAAAATAAAAATTATTATGGGGAAAATACGTCCAATATTTGCAATAAAATTTAAAAAATATGTGCTCTATTTATTGATAAATTACTTAAATTTAGTAGCATTTTATTTTTGTAGTATTAGTGCTAGTAAATAGTGCGTACATATTTTTGGGTGTCGTGCAAGATTCGTTTAGGTATACATATATCAAACTCATTGTTCGTCATTCTTGGTGTCCGTGTGTGTTACTTCCTAAGGGCTGTTTTAAGTCGCCAGTCACTGACCAAACCGATAGTGCGGTAATAGGGTACGCATTATCTACTTATTGACCGAGTACAAGGTGTGAGAGTCACTTCAGGGTGTAATACATGTGATTTAATATAACCATTCATGGGTTGGAATACTTTTGATTCCTTTTTTTTTTGGAGTATTGTTATAACATTTGTATCGCGTTCGTTTTTTTCCATTTATCAGGTTGTACAATGTTTTCAAATTAATTGAAATGTATCTACGAAACTCTTAAAGAAATCTTTTTTATGTTTATTTTAAGATTAAGGTAGCATACTGACAAGCGCTCTATCTCATAGTAGGTCGTGACTGCCACCCATGGGCGGCATTTTCAACCAACCCCATATAACAGGGGTTCGATGTGATTACAGATGTGGTACCACTCCTAAGGATTTTTTTTATAATATAGGAGTAGCAGACGAGCATACAGTCCACCTGATGGTAAGTGGCTACTGCCGCCCATGGACATCTGTAGTCAACCAGATTAGATATTCCCACCTGAGATCGGCCACAGATGCGCCGCTACCCCTGAGGACTAAGCTGGAACGCCTCGGAAAAGTCTGTCTCCCCTACTACACCCTTCAAAACGGAACACAGCAGCGCCTAACACTGCTGTTATTAGGTAGAAATAGGTGTGGCGGTGGTGCCGCCGGAGTCGAACCACAAAGGGTTCTACCACCTTCTGTTCTACCAGGATGGTAGTCACATACATATGTTGGAAAACCAACTGTACCCCAAGAACTGTTTCACGCTAGGAATAAGTATGACCGCCCGGTCTAACCCCACAAAATCTTACACCTTCCAAAAATAGTTGGAGAAGAGAGAAATAATCCACAATGGCAAATTTCATCCTTGAATACGTTCAAAAAAATACGCACAGTGGTTAAAAAAATAGACCACGCAAGTAATAGCTACTTATATTTTTACGAGATATTCAAGATACTGGTAACTAGTACATTAAGTACAATCCATTAATAATATAGTTGCAAGTCGTAAAATCGATTAGATACGTCGGTATCAGTATAGTGCACCGCCCATAGTCAAGCAAATGGGCCATTCCGCAATTTGACGTGTCGTAAAAGACGCTAATAAATAAAATTAGTCGGTCTATGTGACAATAAGTACACACAATATAGGTGACCGCTTCGGGGCGGGTCTAACTTTAAGAAAACGAAAAGTATACTAACTTACTAGATAAGAAAGCTAAAGCGGTATGTTTATCTAGTATTTACTAGGAAAGTAGCCCCCCGCATTGGGGCATAAAATAGGTTTTCTGTTTGCTTATATTTCAGTTACTTTTATTATAAAAAAATATTTACAGTAACAATTAATTTGAGATGGATATCAATATAACTATATAAACACCCTTTTTAAAATATAATTTTTTTTAAAAATTTGGTAACATCTGCAGGTAAGCGTAATTTTCGCTACCGTAAGTTCGTACTGCTTCATATGACAGACATAAAGCGGAACATTTCTTCTTATTTTTCGAATTCAGTAAAAATACTTTAGACAATATGATCAATAGACATCCGCGAACGATTACAAAATAATCATATAATCGTACACATTCTTAGAAAATATCTTGCTGGTACTTGTAACATTGTTTTATATAAGTTTTCTTCACAAGAAATTACATCTCAGTGAATTTATAAGTAATTGGCCTGTCATTTACAACTTTGTAGCGTTTGATCAGTGAAAAACACACTTACTGCATTTCTCAGCTTCATTGTAAAGCCTCATTTTTATGTCTTACTTTTCTTTAAAAATGTTAACATGGTGTATACGTGAGACTTGAATGAATGGGTACCTGATATAGAATTTGTACCTATGTAGTATGAGGTATTCCTCATAACAGGTATTAAAAGAAATACCTATTGAACTTTATTTTGAAGATTTGAAAAAAAAAATTGTTCAATTACCTAATATTTAAGATTTCTTTTATCTTAATATTTAAGATTTAACTTAAATTTATTAATTTGGTATGCCTGAGAATTCCCGTATTATTACATCTAAGTTGAAATTCTCCATGTACTATTATATGTTTTGCACTTGAAACTATTACATAGTAGAATATATCAAGTTAGAACACACGAGCTCTAACACTGTGCTACAAGGCAGAAATAAGTTTAAGTTGATGCCGCTATATTCAAATCACGGGGAGTTCTATAAACTAGATAATGTAAATTATTATTTAAAATAGTATATATTATATTTATATTTGGTCTATAATTATTATTATATTTGTGTACATTCATTCTACAATTTAATTTCATTTAAATATTTAAGATTTTCCAATTGAAGAAAATATATAAAGTGGGAAGGTAAATGCAAATAAATTGTGCAAAATACACCCTATTCATGATAATGAAAAGAAATCAAAAAACTAAAATAAAAGATTTTACAATTAACAACATAAGCTCTATATTCATTATTTTATTTATTACAAAACCTATTTCCTAATACTGCATGCATCACAAAAAGTAATCTATTCATCCACATTCATGAATAAATCTCCACCGCGTCGACACATTTGACCACACGTCAGATTATGATAGGTATAAAATACCTTTGTAGTTCACACAATGGACGGACATCTAACTTATAAATTTTTGTACGAACAAAGGCGCTATATCGACAATGTCTTGAATATATCGATAAATGGACGGCCGGACGGTGATATTAATATATATCGGCGGTGAGATCGAGTAAATCAATATCGGTGATGATTTAAATCATCTACCCGACTGGTTCTTTATAGCTAAGCGCTGAGTGCTACTGAATCTGTAAGCCGACAGTATCTATTTGGGGATTATGTACGATGCAGTATTAGTTTATTGAATGCAAATACGCGATTGTATGCGTTCTTGAACATTACGAATGAGCTTTTTGATGTAGCAATATTAGAATGCATAGTAAAATTAAGAAGTGATAGCGTAGATAGGTTTCACATTCGGCACAATTGTGGGTACGAGCTTGAAATCACGGTAATTTTGAATTTTCGAAGTTTTGTTGGATTATAATTTCTTAGGACTTGTTTTAATAGCGAAGGAAAACATTGTGACGAAACCTATGGGAGTTTTCGTCAAAATACCGTTCTCCAAGTCTGTGAAGTCTACCAATTCGCACTTGGCGAGCGCAGTGGACTAATGGCGTAGCACCTCTCAATCTGAAAGGAGGCCCGTGCCCAGCAGTGGGACGGCGGCATGTATCATTTTTGAACTAAAAAAATATTTTGCATATTTTTGTTCTAATTTAAAATCGTTGTCATGGAATAGGTATTCTTGGCAATGTAAAGATTTTTATTCTCAATTAAAAAGTAATAAAATTGAGAGAATAACTTAAGTAACAGGTTTTACAACTGTCAGATTTATGCTTTGTTTTAACAATGAAAAGGATTTGTAAAAACGTCTTCCGTTCGATTCCCTCCGAAACGTCAAATGTTTGCTTTCGAGAGGGATTTTAAAATGCAACAAGTTTTTGTTCGTAGTATATCCTGGAAACGGTATGCAAAGTAGTGCGAGACTAGTCTGTTGTTTCAAATGTTCGTAACGTGAAAGTTTACGTTTCTCTATCCAAAGGATTCATTATAGTGATTAAATAATCACTTCATATTAAAAACAGATTTTATGAAACAAACTTTTAAGTAGAGATATAGTGCAATGATATCTTATACAATATCTAGGTATATCTACTAATAAAGGCGTTCTTTAATGCTAATTAAACACATTAATTAACCTCCAAATACGTACATACACACACACACACACACACACACACACACACACATACACGCTTGGATTTTAAAACCCAGGAGATGCCCCACGGCTGACTATCCTCTTATCCCACCTAACACCACAGGGATTATAGGAGCGGCTGAAAAACAGCGCTACTCGAATCCCTGATTCTGAGACAGCAATGCTGAGCCGAATTCCTTTTGTCATATTAATATTACTGTAAAATGTACATTTATTCTTTGTGTAAACTGTGTTATTATGGCAATAACCGTTTATTATTATTATTATTATGTTTATACTTCTTAAAAGTCTCGACTCAGATGTAGGCGAATCGGTATTAACAATGATGTTCACGGGCTTACACCATTATTATTATTATTATTATATGAGGTAACTTAGTCCTCAGAATTAGCAACAAATTGTTATCAGTCTAAGGCCTAAGGGAGAATTTCTGTTCTGTATAGAGTAGGTTACAATTATCACAGAGTCTTAGGCCGTACATAATCCACAGCGCTAACCAAGTGTGGATTGTTACACTTCACACCTTTGAAAACTCACAGATGTGTAAGTTTCCTCGTAATACTTTCCTTCACTGTAAGAGAAAGTGTTAATCAATTTCTAATACTAATATACATCTTTAAAAATCAGAGGTTCACGTCTGGGATTTGAACCTGGGCCCTTTACACGTCACTTTATTCACTTCCCTTGCAACACACGTAAACGTAAAAGTTTACGTTTCGTTCACTATCAGCCCACAATGGATACTATTTGATTGCTTCATTATGCGCGATCGGACTCAGTTCATTGTATATCATTTTGCATGTTATATCAGTATCCCAATTTGATCATCTGATGATTGGACCACCGAGTAAGTACGAAACGGGGGCCTCGCGATTTATGCTTAGAAAATTTAGCGTGTTTTATTTATGGAAACGTTAGAATATTTTCTTTTTAGATATTGATAGTTATGATGATATTGGTATACTAGTACCTATAAGAGATATAATATCGTTCTAAAATATCGTATGGTGAAAATTTGGACGATCAGCGAAATTACGAAAGGAAATTTTCTTTGCAACAACAGTAATGAAAAAATCATTTATATTTATAATATCGCTTATTATTTTCAATTACTTTCTTTATAATATAGATAATACAGGTAGTTTTATTACAAAGAAATATGTGATTATATGTATCATTCAAATACATGAAGTATTTATTCGAAATGTCGTTTTTTATTCAAGTCGTCTAAAATATACCTATTAAGTAAACCATTATAATTCATTAAAACACACAAAACTTTTATTACAAGTGTTTGATCCTTAAAAAGAGATTAAAATTGTAAAATTTATGTTCCTTGAATTTACTTAAAAATTAAGTTACGAATTAAATGTTTACATATTAAGTCATAAACGTCTCCTATGCATATTAAATGAAACGATTTACTAATTACACCTTTGATTTTTACGATGCCGCGTAAAACATTATTTATTTGACATTTAAAACCCGAAAAGTGACGTAAATCAATCGCAAGTGCCATACGGAACGTGCTTTTAAAAGTTATTTAATAGTATTAGTTTATAGTCTTCTAACATCTAATTAATAATTAAAAAAAACAAACAAGATTTCTAGTTACACAATTTCTACACTTACAGCCCCACCCACCTACAACATCAACGATACGAATACGAAACGGGTCGTTAAATTTTGTTGTTTTGTGTCCTTCTCCGAAAACCCTTTCATTACATAATTGTTATCAATCTCATATACGATTTTAGATACGTTTCTACCCCTAAGCTAAGTTGTAACGCCTTGTGTTATAAGTCAGAAATGGGAATCGCACCATAAAGGTTTTACCATTTTTGAAAACAACGCTTAGATATCTACAGCAGATCGAATCAGAAACGCTCTGCGTGTCAGGTTCTGGCAGTAGAATTATATTTTAATATTTTATCTATGCATTTCTTACAGAAGAAGTAGAAAATTTGCATGCAATCCACCTGATGGTAAGTCCTCACAACTGTCTTTGCACAGCCCTAACTAGAAACAGTCCCTACTTAAGGTCGTCTAGGTAAATAAGCCCACGGAATGCAAATAATCATGACATGTATGAGCTAAGAAAATAATTTATATCGAAAACATTTTGTAAATTACATTAATGCCACTAGCCGTAATATATACGACGGTACGCCGCAAAGCTCAAGTTAATTTCATTAGATCAGTGTTTAATCCCGTTTTCTTTAATTTGCATACAGAGTTATTTTGCGGTTAGTTTATTGCTCGGTTAGAAAGTCGATGTGTCGCATAATGAATAGCAATTGAGTTGAATAAATCAAAATTTATTTTCCACACTTTATACGATAATTTCATTTGCATGATTTTGTATGTAAACCCGCACGCGATTTCCCCGGTCGGAATATGGGACTAAATTAATGTTTCGTTATAAATAAGCCCTTGGTGATTTTAAATTTAACATGAATTCCAATTTCGATACATTAATCTCTATTATTTTAATGTTACTGCAATTATGAAGTGAGTTTTGTATTCGGAAAACTATGAAAGTCGGCGTTTGTGATGTTAAGCCCCTTAAAGAAAGCCGTATCCGTAATTATATTTAGGCGTTTTTCTTGTCACATGGCATTACGCCCGCATGCGTGCATTCAGAATTTATTTGAGACACGCGTGCGTTTGGACTACACAGGAAAAGTACCTATAAAACGATACTGTGCTAGTACTAAGCCAGCGTACCAGAACCACTCCCAAGAACAATACATAAATAATTACAAATCCATTCTTCTTATATTTGCCACAAAAGCATTGTGAAATCGAATTTTGTATTGTGTAATGTACAAAGCTTAAAACATATTTTAAAATTACCAATCCATTTTTATTAATTCGTTTAGATATTTTTAAAAATAACGACAAAAAAATATGTTTTATTTCGGGAACAACCTGTATAACCAAACTCATTCGATCATTCAACTCGATCTAAACAATATCAAGGAGGCTTGCGTATTCGGAATTATTTATTCGAATCGCGCAGAAACGCTCGAATCTAATGCCTTCCCGAGATTTCATTCCCTTTGATCCGATTCAATTTGCCTGACGTCTTATTTTCGACTTGGTGGTCCGATTGACTGAATATAAAATATTGCATGTTGGCTCCCGTTGGATTATAACAAGGTTCAAATGTATTAGTTTCAATATAAATAAATTCCTTGCTGATCTTGTTAACAATTGTTTGTCTTTTCTATATTTATAACGAAACCTAAGGGTGTTTAAAATGTAGTAATTTATTAGAAGTTGATTTTTTACTTTTCGGGTAGACTCAGTTCGGCGGCATATGCTGTTAAAAAAATTAGACTTCTAACAGATGTAGAAACAGCTAGAATAGTTTATTTTAGTTACTTTCATAGCATTATGAGTTATGGTATATTGCTATGGGGGTGCTCGTCACACCTAAATGATATATTTATATTGCAAAAGAGAGCTATACGAGCTATCTACAGCCTGCCTCCAAGAGCTTCACTAAAAGAACTATTTAAAGAAATAAATATTCTAACTGTTATATCCCAATACATATATGAAAATCTAATTTATGTAAGGAAAAATATTGATAAATTTGTAAAACGGTGTGACACGCATAATGTAAATACAAGGAACAAACTTAACCTTTCTACACATGTTACTCGTCTCCACAAAATAAGTAATTCTTTTGTGGGTCAATGTATACGTTTTTATAATAAACTGCCCATCAAAATCAGAAATTTGTCAATTAATAAATTTAAAGTTATTATCAAAAGCACACTTAGTCGTAAAGCTTATTATAAAATTTCTGATTATATTAATGATAAAACAGCTTGGGACTGATCAATAACATAATTATTAGTTAATTAAGAAAATGTCAAAGTGTAGCGTATCTTGCTGAACAAACTTCTTTTTGTTTAGATAAATGTAAAGCAAGATACTGGAGCTAATGCTTTATTAATTATATGTAAAAATAATGGCATTTAAAAAAAAAAAAAAAAAAAAAAAGAGAATAATTATTTTTAAAATTAAAAAAGACAAACCCACTGAGTTTCTTACCGGATCTTCTCAGTAGAGGTCGCGTTCCGATCCGGTAGTAGTTTAAGAAAATATTGTAACTGACAATTTGTAAGTGCCGCCGTTGGCCTATACAAAATAAATATATTTCATTTCATTTCATTTCATTTCACTAAAATCGTCGTTACAAATGAAAACTGAATTTGAAAAAAGTCAGAAACTATTTTATGATAAGCCAAACATTTATAGTAAAATTTACCACAGACAATTTTGTACGATAATGTTTGATTTTATCGAGATAGAGCCATCCAATGATGCTTTATAGAAATATAAATCTTTATTTTTGTGTAACTAAGTTGTTACTTGTGTAATTAAGTTAGTTGAATACAGAAAATTCCAAAACAGCTCAAAATTGCAATTAGGCCCTCCTTTTATTACTTGTTAGAGAAATGGTACTTTCTCTTAAAATAATCTCATCTTAAGACATCCAAAACATTTCACCCTAAAATCTTCAGCGCGTTTCTTAAACTGTACGCGTATTGTCCATTCGAAGCAGAGAAAATTGCGCAAAGTCCGCTTTGAAAAAAGTCGAGCAAAGGAAACATTAGTAACGTGGCATGAAGTGTAACTGTAGACTGCTTAACAGGCATAACAATGGGCTATCGGTTCCACGAAGTCACGAGCGAAAAGCTGCCGACACGTCTGTCGACGCTCAAGTTAAATTTAGCGTTAGTGATCCCATCTGCATGTATGAAACTACGTGTATATAAGGACGTTGTATGAAATTTCGGATCTGGATATAGGTATGAATTTATTAAAAATCTATCGGTTTTAGATATGGTGACGGATATGAAATTAGTTCGGATTATTTGATAGTTTCGATTATCGATTTCTAAGAAATTGTAAAAGTAAAAAAAATATACAAATAGGTATTGATTTTATTTTACTTCTAAAGTAAGTGTACAATTTCGCTTTGATCGGGTGAAAATTTTCATTCAAACAACGCGCATATCCGAATTTAATCGAAATTTTATATCAAATTCGTTTACGGTTTCGGATCTTTTTTGTTTCGGATATCCAATAGTTTCGATTACGGTTACGGTTATAACATCCCTAGTAAATATCATCAATAACACTTTTGTAGCAAAAGTAAAGATAATATAGATATACGATACTTAGGCTTTTGACACGTTGTTGCTCGTAACAGGATTAAGAACTAAAGTAACAAACAAATAACTGCTTTTAAACTATTATGTTGGATGCGAAGAATCGGTCTTTCTAGTTCATATAAAAGTTTAAATGACAAGCAAGCTTATTGATTTGTTCAGCTTCTTGCTTATGTTACAATATTTAGTATAAAACTCTAAAAGTATGTGTCTTTCATTAACTGTATAACTAGTTAAGGTAGGTGATTAATAGGACAGAAACAATCTTAATAAAAAATCTTAAGTTAGTTATAGGGTCATAAAATTACATTATTAATCATTATTGTCGATGACTTTAGAAAGAAAATGATTCAAGTGTTACTTATATACACATCATCATGATTATCATCATCAAACTATTACTGTCCCACTGCTGGGCACGGGTGACCTCTCAGGATGAAAAGGATAAGGTCATAGTCCACCGTGCTGGCCAAGTGCAAATTGGTAGACTTCACATACCTTTGAATTTTTTTTAAGAATTCTCAGGTATGCAGGTTTCCTTCACCCTTTTAACAAGTGATAATTAACTTCTAATACGCATATTAGTTTGAAAAATCAGAGTTGCGTGCCTGGGATTTGAACCTCGGACCCCTCGATCAAGATGCCGAGTTTCTTAACCACTAGGCTATCACTGCAACTTACAATTAATAGGACATAAATTTCAGGTTTAACAAATTTATTAAGTTACTTACACGGCCACAAAATTATACTACGAGTACTAATCATTATTATCGGTGAATTTAGAAAAGATGATTCAAGTATTACTTATATAAACAGCACTTTATATTAATTCAGAAGATTAACTGTACAAAACAACTGTATTACTGGACATGAAGTTATCAAAATTTAAATCGATTCCCAGGACCGGTGTAGCTACTTGTACCGACTTGGTTATGAAACCTGGGCACAGCGGCGTGTGTCCATTAAAATATTACCACCGTTAAATACCCAGAAACACTGTAATTACGATATAATCAATATTCATTACGCTACTTGATCATGAATTGAAACGGGTATTTTGGTGATTAATGACCGATCACCGTTATATTTGACTACAATGGCGTCTTTTTACAGCTGAAAGAAAACGACTTCAAGTACTTGGCGAGATTTCTTTCAATGAATCATTGAAGAGTCGGTTTTAGGGTTCTGTAAGTGAAGGGTAAAAACGGGAATTTACTACAAAGCCTCACTATGACCGGCCGTCTATATGATCATCTGTCTTAGGACTCTATCATCTAACATTTTTCAATAGGAAGTCGATCTATTATTAACCCTAAAGTTTACCTCGATTACACCCTCATAACTCGGAACGAGCTTGATTTCTTTTTCCTGTTAGTTGCGCTGTATATTCTACCCTTCCGAAACATTTTCACGCTATCAATTATTGGAGTTTTTTTAACTATTACTACTAAATTACCTACACAAGAAACCGATATTCCGCTGTTTGGTTTATCTGAACCGTAATAGATAAACACTTGCATTCATAATTCATGTAAAGCTGTGATAATAAGAAATACTTAAAGTCACGGAACCACCAGTACACGAGTTCGAGTCGCACTTTTATTACTAAAAAATGTTATAATGCTGGAGCATTTGTAATTGTTTTAATGCGTTATGGGATATCGATACTATTTTACATTTTATGATGGAGTGGTATGTAACAGGCAGCGGCGTTCCTACACTCGTCAACCAGGAACAAATACTTCGTGCGACAAAAAAATAGGTTCAGTAGTCCGAGAGACGCTCTCGGGAAATCTTTCAATGACATTGCGTTATGATTCAGTGATGCTAAGAATTGTCTAGACCTGCTGCTTTATTTGTGGCGGTTTTAATTTTACAGCCTTATGACAACAAAAATATTGTAGACTTCATACACTATGATTAATCGATACATGCTTTATCTCGTACAATAAATTATGTTATTTAGTTTTGTCCACGTTATGTGATTATATCAGTTTTTTTTTTCTAAAACTATATTCAACTTATCGCAATGCACATAAAATGTGGTCAATAGTCAAAAACTTTTAGGGTGGTAGAGTGAGTCGACTATAGTATCTTCTTTACCCTTATGTCTTATAGTACTGCTTGTCCTACTGTGTTCTATAATAGTTAGGCGCTGCGACAAGCATATATACATATGAAGCATTCCAGATTGGTATTCAGAGTTATCAGCTCAATTTTAGTTATAGATGAATATCGTAATTATGAATAACAGTTTGCTATTATTTAATTCGCTTTTTCTATTAAAAATATTTAGTTATTAAAATATATTTAGTAATAAAATTTGAAGTAATAAAATTTTGAGTTATAAATCGTTTAGAAAACCATCTTCGAAACATGTATTTAAATACAAGTTTAACATTACCATAAAGCACATAGGCAACATGTAAAACCTGTAGCCATATAATTTGATAGCATCACGCACCAACATTACATGTACAGAAAAACCCACAAAAGTATCGTCCTTGTGCTGCCACTTCTATAACTCTCCTACGAACATGTCTACAATATTGTTCTGAATGCAATATTACGTCATAAAAATGACATACAGGCATGTAGGCATGTGGCATACATGATCGCATCGTTGTAACGCTAGCAGTAAAAAGTTGTAAGACACCTAGCGCCACAGTCAGCGACGAGTCTTCATTGGGACGACACGACACGGTATCGATACTAACAGAACTTCCATTTCTGGTAATATCGGTCATAGATATAAATCTGAATAGATAGTGCATGTACCACTGTACGAATAAAACTAATCGTATTTTTATTATCTACTCTGACGTCACATGATCGGTTTGTCCGAGCGAACAGATTGAAACTACGGATATAAAAATAGGATTATGAGATAAATAATCATATTTTAAATTGATATTGATTGCAATACTAATATATCGATATGTTGTATCGACACTTAGCAATTAATCGATTTAGCGAATAATTCTCTAATACCGTTTAAAAGATAGATATATTTAAAGCTTTTCTTTTTGATAAGCGAAGTATATAATTGCAGTATGTTTACCTAGATATTATAAGAAAACCGAAAAAATATCCATATTTCGTTTGCTGGCGAAAAGTTATTTAGAAAATAAATCTATAAATGCTTGCTGGTGAAAAATAATAAAATATTTTTTCTAACATTTTTGCCGTGCCGCGGCGTCGTGTCGTGTCGTGTCGTCGTAACGAAGTGCCCAATAGATAGTCTCACGCACCGCTCCATTCATCTCGAGCATTTATCGGTGCGAAGCGGATGCTGTCTACGGCTTTTAAATAAAAATCTCGATCCGTGGAAAACTGTCGTGCTTACGTTGTTAAAATTCTATGTTTTATTGCCGCTCTATTAACTGGGATGAAGGTTTATGTAATCGTTTATCGGTCGCTGTGTAGTGGTTTGAAAAATAGCGACAAGGTTTATTAGTATCGTTAATAGATTTGAGCTTCATTAAAAGGAGATTATGGTAGAACATTTCTAGTTAGACCCCAGAGGAACCATCGACACAAACAGTTCTGTAGTCCTATAAGGACTGTGTTAATAGCTGCTGTGTTATAGTTGTAGGTAAGAGAGAGACTCTTCAAAGCGTTCTAACTTAGTCTTTAGGTAGTAACTCATTTGTGGCCTGCCTCAGATAGAACTTCGATCATATCTAGTGTTAATTATTGACTTTCATAAGCACTTACTGTTAGGTGGACTGCAAGCTTGTAGGCTACTTCTATGTTGGAAAAAATAAAGGACAATTACGAAATACTTACATATCTATAAAACGTATGTGTAGGTGCCAGGCATTCACACAAATACGATTACACAAAAACGCATCATAGAAATAGACCCAGTACAGAGCACATATTCAATGAAATTTATTTTTTAGTGGCAGTTTCATATAAATTATAATTCGTATATTAATTTAACTGTCAACTTCCTTAACTTATCCAGCCCTTTTGAAAACGCTTACTCACGAAACAAAACCCGTGTGGTGACAAAAAGCTGATCCACTAATCAACCCCATCTTGTCCACAGATAGGTTATCTATTTACAAGTTTCCTCCAAGATAAAATCCCGAAGGATATTATGATATAATAATACAGTTTTATTATACCATCAATCTTGTAGTTCAGGGTGGTAGAATTGTCGACAGTCGAAAGATTGAACAGGAAAATAAATAATACATAGTTAAAATAAATAGAGAAACATAGTAAATTGATAAAAGTAATAACTGTCATCTCGTTATTAATAAACACAAATTATAATTTGTAAAATGTACTATATTATTAAGCATTATATAAAATATGCAAAGACGGAAATCAAGAAGGATTTTAATTAATTTCAACATACTGCAATAAATATGTATTTCAATACAAGTACGAGTAGAGCTCTTTGTTTTGACTGTCCCATTACTATTGCTTGGCCGTATGCGTCTCCTATTAGAAAAAGACGGAGTACTAGTACTAGCATTCTATTCTTGAGAGCTTTTTTAAATGTCCAGGTGTCTAAGTTTGCTCACGATGTTTTCCTTCACCGTTAAGGCAAGTTAAAATTACAAGCATTAATTTCAAATACTCAAAACGTATCAAAAAATTATGATTCGAACCATGGACTCCCCGAACCAGGGGCACATTTTAAACCTAGATGATATACCTATGTAGATATCCATTTTTATTTTGTCAAAATTAACTAAACTTTTGAAACCCGGTAACATAATAAAGGATGTAATCAGTCAGATTCCCTCCTTTAATTTTTTTTGTAATATTGTTCTCACGGCCAAATAAGATGTTGTATTTAATAAATTGAGTGACACAATAAATATTTTGACACTTTCCTGAGTTCATAGTAAATGTAATCTTATCTTTATTAAGTCGTTATCTCGTCCTTGTCCTTGTATCGTTTTTTAGAGACCTTTTGTTTGTGAAACCACAGTTTTTTCATAACAATACTGCGATATTAAGGGAATTTGAAAGATCTGTGATCGAAGTCCGCCACAGATGCGCCGCTATCCCTGAGGACTAAGCTGGAACGTCTCGGAAAAGTATGACTCCCTTACCACACCCTTCAAAACAGAGCAGCGCCTAAGGCTGCTGTTATTAGGTAGAAATAAATTACTAATTAATTAATTAATTACCTATAAGTGGAGTGCTCATTTCTATTTCAATCTTATAGACAAAAAACCCAAAAATTTAAATCCGCGCGAACGAAGTCGCGGGTGGAAGCTAGTATATAATTCCCTTGTGGTTAAGAAAAACTGATTTAGAACTAAAGTGAAACATGTATACAATGTCAATACTAACTATTTGTTTTCTTAGAAAGGGTTACATGCCATCATGTAACACAAAACTCTTTTTCCGGGAGACACTGAAGGGTCGAAAGTCATGTGTTGACATCCGTCCAAACAGACCTTATTTGGATAGCAACGTTTTTATTTGCTACTGGAATTTCGAAAGTTATGAGTTACCATTAGTAATATTTAATCCTTACCAATTTAGCCCAAAACTTTGAAATTTGACACTTGATCTAGACATTTAATTTTGTTTATTAAATTTAGAACTTTTATAGGCAAAATTGATTAAGAGCGACGGATAAATATTTAATACATGTCTATCTAAAATTTTGTAATAAATTTATGTAATGTTGTAGGATTAAAAGGTAAATAAACTTTTACTTTAAGCGCTTATATGTATTACCCGTATTGTAAAAGTACTGTAAAAATCTGCAGTTTTTACAGTTCTCCCATTTTTAAAGTTTGATTATGAGGTCTTATCAAACAGTTCTCAATCATCGTGCTAGCTCTAAGAGCAGTCCCGTTCCCAGCTGAGACAGGAAAAATTAATGACGCTGATAAAAAACCACATAAACACAAATTATCACTTTACCTAGAAAGCCAGTTCTTTATCGTAACCGAGACAAAGGTTCCTTTAAGGGTACCGAGAATTTATGGCGTTTGTCCGGTATTTGCCTTGTGATGTGCAATTGACGTTCATAGAGTTCCTACGTGAATACAATCATGCCTATATAAGCGAATTTAAAATACATCCAAACGAAGCACTATTGGTACCGCATCTATCAACCGGGTTCGTGTACGTATTTGCTCAGCCCGAGAAATGCTAAAAGGAACACTAGGTTATATTTTTATCCCTTACGTGGGGCTATTTGCGTAATTTAAACAATCACACTACCTTCCATTGAATGGCGGCGAGACGTCACATTCCTCCGCCGTCGCGCGTCCACGCGACTAAGAAACTTTGCAAAAAACCAAATGTCATTGCGCAAGCTTATAATAAGGCCCATTCACACTCACCCCATATTTTTTCAATGTCAAGTCGGGACAGCCATGCAATTTTGTACAAAAAACGGCAAAATCAATAATAGCTTCGTGCACGTGTTGCCCGGATTATAGATTATGTGCCCGAAGATTTTCTCAGCCGAGGTCGCGTCAGGTACGGCTAGAACAGACTTGCTTAGAATAGCCATGTGTTTAATCACCACTGGTACATGGTTGCTTAATATTCAACGGTTATTGGATCAATTAAATGATACGACTTTCGATTTGAAATCCTATCAATTTTAATGATTGGTAAATAATCTATGTCTGGCGTTTTATCACTGTGAAATGTTTTATGTATCTGAATGGCTAGCTCCTTTATCACGCAAAGGTGTAATATTTTATATATCTCTGGCCATTTAATTTCTAGTCATTCGATTTAATATTATACAGTGGCTTAGAATACGTAATTAATTAATGCGATTAAAAAATATGTTTTAACAACGAAGCAACATACATGATAAAATACATTTAACTTTAAATAATATATCAAGGCAACTCTATAGATTTCTTGTTCCAAATTTATTTCTTGAGCATCACAAAGAAATTCTATACAATTATAACGGCCGAAATTGTAACTGTCTCTTAACAAAACTCCGATGTTGTATCAGTAACGAAGACTACAAAAGCAGGTAATTTTATAGGAAGACTCGGGTACCTTTACGAGCTTATAAAAACTGTATTTACAGCTATTTCAGATATAGAGTGAAGATAAATGTGTTTTTTAATAAATAGGCCAAAGTAAAAATGGCCAAAATTTATATAATTAGGCTTTCGGCGGCGAGTTTTGGGATAAGTTATTGTTTTATAAACAACAACATAATGGTTATAAAGTGTGACTCGCGATATCGTCGTGGTCAAAATTATAGATCGAAACTATCAATCAAAAACAATTGGTCAGAATATTCCTTTTCCTAAAATATAATGGAAAATGCTTCACAACGTCGCATTGGCAGAGTTTTTAAGAAGGCAAGTGTTTGCACGATGGTCGAAATTCGACAGTTATTATTATTGTCAATTTATTAATAGACGAATATTTATAACTTTTTATTGATACCACTAAAGCTCCCTAATGGATACCTAATAAATGAGTTGATAATAAGTAATCATTAAAAATGTCACTGCTTAAAAATTTTACAGTAAAGGGAAGTGACGTAGCCTATGTCGTTTCTAGAATTTAGAGGAATCCTACACCTCATATGTACCCAACAAGCCAATCTTACACTAGAAAAACATTACCCTCGAGACAACAACTCGAGACGAGAACATTGCACTCGAGCAAAAAAGAGATAAAGCTAATAAATTGATTTGTCATTGTCTGTTTATAAATTCATGATTCAAATTACTAGAGGCCGCCGCTTTATCATATTTTGAAGAAGATAATGATATTTTTAAACAGGATATACAAATAGCTTAAAAATCAATATTTTATCGATTGAGGAAATATGGACTTCATATTCTCTAAACAGCACTTTCCTCGCGGAAGCTTCCACTTATTTCGAATAAGAGCTTCCATAATATATTTTTAAAACATGAGCTTTATAATCAGGGCCAATAAAATATGTTATGATTAGAACTTTTTTCAATAGTTTACTTCGTTATTGTTATTAAGAAATAGCATAGCATAGAAATAAATTAAGAAATTATTATCTAAATAATAATGGTTAAAGAAATTATTTGCAAGCGATGCACTGAATTTTATTAATAGACACATAAGATTTAATTTTTCATTTACATCGACAAATTAAGTTCAATGACATTAGTTAACTAGACAAAATAATAAACTATTTTCTATGTAAAGGATTTTTGCGTATAATTCCGATTTATAATTTGAAGGCGAGTGTAATGTCGGCATTAAGGCAAAGATATTGAGACCTTCAGCTGTCAATAATGTTTTCTACAAAAAAAAAGGAAAATCATGGAAACAAACGAAAAGCATGACTTTTCTTTTATATAGTATCGTGTAATATAATTTTAATTTGTATTTAAAAGTGAGTGTAACGTCGGCATAACAAAGGCATAATGATAACTTTACTCGACTCAATGTGCGATGCAAATGGTATTTAATACGAATGTCAATAATGTTTTGTACAAAAAATGAAATGTCACGAGTGTACGAATTTACTTAAAGAGTGCCGGTGGTTAAACGAGGAACAATTAACGATAGTGGTCACAATTAACGGGGTACTGTTACCGTAATTACGGGAAATATCATAAACATCTCGGCTCAAGGGTTTAAGATCCAAGGGATATTTGTAACCATCCTGCCATATTTTTTGTTCACGTAAATACTCATTGTTTTTTTAACGAATTGATAGATACGTTTGTTTTATGTTGACTTTGTTTCTTATTTCACTGGTATAGTAGTCTTTACGTCAGGTTGATCTGAGTCAACGTGGCAGAACCCTTTGTGATTCGCGTCCGGCGGGACCACTGTCACACCTATTTTTACCTAATAACAGCAGTGTTAAGCGGTGTGTTTTGTTTGTGGGCTGTTGTAAGAGAACCATATATTTCCGAGGCGTTCCAGCGTAGACCTCAGGGGTAACGGCGCATCTGTCGCCGACTTCAGGTAGGAATCTAATCCTATCTGAGGTTGATTGCAGATGTCCATGGGCGGCAATAGCCATCAGGTGGATTGCATGCTGGTCTGTTACTCACATATTATACAAAGCGCAGGACTTCGATTTGATACGGTACTACGATTCAAAACTTCAAACTCATCAGAAGGACTGCACGCTTGTTTGCGCAATTGAAGTAATTGTATAAAAATCTTTTGTAACTCTTTTTAAATGTAAACTAATAATAATTTGCAATAATAAATAATAATGTCGTTTACCGCACTATTAAAAAAAACCCCACATGTCTTGATAGTAAGTCTCTGTAAATTTAGGCTAATTACTAATTGAGAAAGAATTTAAATTAATTGTAAAGTAAGAAGAAATAAAAAGCTCTCGTTGTCGTCCATCAAAATACTATCTTGCGATAGTACCTAATCTATTTATTATTTAACATCAAATTATACAATAACAATAAAAATACAATTTCTCTTGCGATGTCACGTGGCTCAAAATAATTTGACGAAGATGAGACAAATAAAGAATGAGTCAGTTCGCGTGTCGTACCAAAGTCGGTGCGCGGGCGCATTGCTGAATAACAATAATCGTGAATGAATTGTAATGGCGGCTGCTTTAATTGATTCGGCGACCCGCCGGACCTGTCCTCATTATAGTGCCGCTAAATTAAGATATCGATATCGATGTTTTTTAATTTGTTTTCAACAACCGATAACCGAATACACCTGACCGTTACTCACTTATCGATAACAATGACATTTATCGCTATAAAGCGCGTAAATATAACGACAGGGTTCGTAAATATGTTCGTAATGTGTGTATATTACTGAACAGAAGTCACTTTTAAGAATAAAAACAAGTAATTCGTCGATAGCGCTGACTGGTTTATACTACAATTATCTTGATAGGAATCTGGGGATTATTTTGAATTACTTACAACACTCATAATGCGATAACATTAAAATGATGGTACTAAAGTATGGTTCCAACACTAGTTCGATCGCATGTCCGAGCCACCGCTCATTCTAACTCATTTCATCGTATCCAAGATGTAGACTTAATGACCATACGTCTCTTTTGAGCGGGACTGTCCCGTTTTTAGTTACTCTGTCCCGATATCCCGAAAAAGAACTCAGAAACGGGGAAATATATCTTTTTATGCAAAATCAAAATAATGTGTACAAAATTGTAAACATAAACTTTTTAGTTGATAAATTGAAGAGATAGAATTAGGGACTTCAAGAGCTTTTTTGGTTACTATTAGGGGGGCATATTGAACGTACTGAAATAATGTTACATATACGTACTTATTTTCGATTTCTACTCAACATTTCCTATTTCGCAAAACCGTCCCGTTTTAAAGTAAAATAATAATGGTAAGTATTTATGTAATTGTATACTTATAAGAAGTTTGAGCCGCTGTAAGTCTTAGTCACTAGTCGCCTCATAAATTCTGCAGTTCAAAGAATGTCAACTGTATTAACATTAGCACTACCTTGACACCCAATCGGAAGCATCAATTGGCATCAACATTAACTTAGTCGAGACAATTGCATCATCGAATGTCGAGTCATCGGCCGACCACTTACCGAGCGGATGTTGTTAACCGTGCCTTGATTAGCCGAGACGATGTTAAACGGCAGTCCGGGCAAGTTCAAACAATTAACTGTATAGAAGTGTCCGACTCTAATGAATGATACAGACTTGCTCCATTTTATTATACAAACACCGTGACAAGACGCGGCTTACAAATTGAGATTAATTCCAGACGCTAGATACTGCCCCCTTGTAGTTATAACGTCAATTTAGTCCTTGCGTACTCAATTTGGTTCTTATGAAGGCAGAGTTCTTAGTTCATTTTGTAGTGGAGGGTTAGTAGTACTGTGAGTAAGGGCTCTCTCAGATGGACTTGCAGTCGATGAAAAAATGAACGATATTACCGTTACATATGGTTATTACATAGTTTACGAGTACAAAAGTCTTCAAGATGTAAGATTTTTATTTAGTTTAGCTTTAGTTTCTTTAACTACGACACTCGCTAGGCGTTATCGTCCTCGACATAGACAAAAAAGTTTCCATTATAATTCACATTTGTTATTTAACATAATTATCAGTTTTATAAGGTTAAAAAGTTAAAATCTTCCGTGGTTCGATAACAGTGGTACTCCTACACCTATTTCTTCAGTACCCTTTTTTTTAGATTTATGTTTAAAGCGCTGTGGCGTTCCGTTTTCAAGGATGTATATACTTATCCAAGGCGTTCCGATTCAGTCCTCAGCGGTAGCGACACAACTGTTGCCATCCTCAGTAATGTCAACTTATCTGCAAAAACCTGCAAAACTATTCCATCTGAGGGAGCCCTAACAATTTAAAGAAGCTAGTCATAGATGTCTATAATCGTTGCGGACCAAAACGTTTATCTTTAGCTTCAACAGCTATTTATATCGAGGGTCCCTTCTTTTAGCAACTCTTTGTCAACGTTTCAGGAAATCATTCTTTGTGACAGTCACGTATTGTGCAGTATAAAGGACCTCTTCACAATAAAAACGTGGTTGGTTCGTTGATTTTGGATCGTAAACATTGCGTAAGATATTATCTAATTTACTTGCCCGAAGGTATTTTGGTCTTTCAAAGTTTTGTTCCAATGTTATCCAGAGACATTGAACAACTTGACTGAAGTTTGTTCTTCATATTATGTCGCATGTTAGAGACATGCCCGTTATTTGGCTTTTTTTACAAGATTGAAGTTGCAGACGAGCTTGCAGTCGATATGGTAACTGGCTCCTGCGGTCCATGGCCATCAGTAACCGTCTCCATAAAGCACTGGGATTTCTTCTGAAGCCGTTCCTATATACGATGCCACTCCTGAGGATTAAAATAGTCGCTTTGAGTCAGCCAGCAATCATTTTTCTTCAAGCCGATCACAGCTACTTTATCAATCCTGAGGACTAAAAATTGATGACTTATATGTAAGTGAGCGGTTATATCCTTCCTGATGGTAATCACAGATGCATTGTCATTCCTGATGACGAAGCTTTCCACTGAATTGCAAGAACTGCTTCAAACTAGAAATAGGTGCGGAGATGGTAGGTACCCGGTCGAGTCATACTGATTCTACCATTTTAGATAAATACTCGTAGTTTAGGTTTTGAAGGTTGTAGAATACTATTGGTAGAAGGTTGAGGTTCGCCTCCGGCGGCACCACCGCCACACCTATTTCTACCTCATAACACCAGTGTTTAGCGCTGCTGTGTTCTGGTTTGAAGGGTGTGGTCAGCTTAGTCCTCAGGGGTAGCGGCGCGGAATATCTAATCCTATCTGGGGTTGATTACAGATATTCATGGGCGGCAGTACCAACTTACCATCAGGTGGACGGCATGCTCGTCTTCTTCTCTTATATTATAAAAAGGTAATAAATAAGGTAGAGTTTATTATTATAGTATGTTGTATGTGTAAAGCACTTATCCTTAATTTTACGACAGTGTAAGTAAAGCCTTACATCGTAAAACCAATAAGTACATTCCATACTGTTTTCTTACGATTCAATGCATACAATAAAATTCGCTCGGATTCGGTGCGTCAAAATTATAGAATGATACAAGTATAATTTTATTGTACGATTTGTCGTTGGATCACACGCGTAGAATAAGCACTTCACTGTCGTCAACTGGGCGCTTACTTGTTGTTAAGGCCGTCTTACACGATACATATATTTCTCTATTTCTTTCATTTATATGTAACTTGCGTTCAATCAATAATCTACAAAACAAATATGTTTAATTTTTTTGAAACAGTAATAAAGAGTCGCGTCTTACAAAACCAATAGGAAAAATTAATTGGTAATATACTACGTTGAAATCACACGGTAAAATTTAATAAATATGATTACATAGGTATTATTGTTCAATTTATTTTTTCTTTTGTTTCTTTTTCATTTAACTGATATATAGTTTACATTTGCGTTTTTACGTATCGTTACGTGCGTTTACAAGTATCTTTACTTTTTAAATGTACAACATTTGGTGCTCAATAAATTAATAAATAAATTATGCTTCGTCGTGTATGACGGCCCTTTTCAATACTGATTGCGCTCAGAATATTACGCCCACGCTCAGTCAATATTTATTAAAGATAGCGACACACGATCAAGGAAGTGTTACTTAGAAATAAATTTGTATTGATAACACGTATTACTTTTGATTACTCGTTCCATAAATATGTTCGATATTCATACATCATGCGTCTTGATGTATTTAAGATGGTACTCGATAATTTGTACCTATATTTTTAAAGGGAATTTAATTTGTTTCTTTTAATCATTTAACTAAAAGATGTACTTGCGTACTATGCCAAATAAAAGGATTAAAGATGATACAGTTGGTTTTAAGGCCAAATAAAAAATAAATGATGATCCGTGGGCCAGAGTGGTCATTATACCTGTCTGACACATAGAGGGTTCCAGGTTTGATCCCGAGCAAACAGATCTCTCAATGTAATTAGACTTTTGTTCTGGGTCTGGGTGTTGTTTACCCGTCTTTGTGTGTGTTTATGTCATCCGCGAAACAGGAATCTCTTGTAGGAGTATGAGTATGAGTATGATATCTTTTAAAACAAATCATGACTATAACTCAAATAGATCTATTTGATACATTTATACGCTAGAATGTATTGATCGTTTGCAATGGGCGATGCAATTCGAAATACTCCTCTAAAACATTCCACGACTGCCGTGTTTCATAGATTTGTAATTTAAACCCTCAATTGTGGTTCTCATTTGAAATTGTAAAATTCTAGATCCCCATTCATCACGTCGGGGATGGTATCGCTTTACTTCGAGGTGACGGCCTTGTAAAATGAAATAGTGGAGTCAGTTTAAGTTTCTCTTTTTGGTGGAATACGAAATTGGCGATTGTTCTTCGAACGAGACGTCAGTGAATTGGCAGGAGTTATCACTTGTATCTATCGAGAGTCGTTACAACCTCTGAAAAAAACTGTTTTAAAATTAAAGCGATTACTGGCCGCCGATTTCATGGCCATAAATGGCTTCTTGGTAACAATGTAATGTAAAATTATTATATGAATACAGTAGGTATCGATGAGATGACCGATTATTCTAGAGTTGTGTCAGCTTTTCATAGTCAGGCGCGGTGTTCCTCTGCGTAGCTCAAAAATGAGCGGATAGAGTAGCTTCAGCTCTATCCCGAACATAAAAGGGCCCGGGCAAATGCCAAAGACTGCGAACGAATGCTTTAGCGTACGCGCGTACCGACAAAGGGTGTATAGTAGAACACCATGAGTTTGTAACTAAAATGTGTCCGGCATATACTCTCCCCTGCCCTCGCAAGTGAGCAGAACTAGGGGTCGCAATACCGGACCATCTAAGCAAAACCGGTATTTTCGGTACTGACCCTAGACAATCCCGGTATTCCGGTTTTTTCGATATTTCCGAGATTAAGATAAAGTTACTAATTTTTACTGAGCATTTTACTATGTAATGTTAATTTAGTGGTATTCCGAAGGAAAATAGGTCCTATTACTTAATACCAAGTTAATTACAGAAGTTTATGATTTATTAACGACCTTATGAGTTCCGAATTCATCAATAAATAAATTATATAAAAATATAATTATGTGGAAAGCTGGAAAAAAATATCTCTGTAGTCGTGCACTCTTGACAGAGGGGTCGTGGCATGATGATGACAACTGGTCAGTCATCCACAGGTGCCTTGAACAGTTGCTCTTGCGATCCTTCGCCACCGCCTTCTATGCTGGCCTTGCGGCAACACTCGACGAGGGAACATTGTGTGGGAAATCCAGCGGCGATCTGCCGCGTGACCTCTTTCCTTCTACCCTTCACTGAACTACAAGCCGTACTACTGAGTTCTCGTCCCTAAATATGTTTAGTATACTAATCCAGATAATCGTAGATCCAGGGAATAGTATTTCTAGGGCATCAATTTTACGGCGATTGCATCCGAATCGTCTACGTCTCCGCAGCGTACAGAAAGATAGGAAAAACTAGGAGGAGTCGCCAATGCATCGCCTGCTTCGAAGGAGAGCTCTTTTTACACCCCTCTTGAAGAGCCCCATGTCATAGTCCTGAGGGAACACCTCAGGAGGAAGTTCATTCCACATTTTGCACGTACGCGGCAAAAATGAATGATCAAACCGAACCGTGGAGGACCGCCACGGGTGCAGTTGATGTGGATGGAACTACATCCTTCGGATTTAGTTCGTTCAGAGTATTCTTGATTTCAGACACAAGTCGGATTCTGCTTTCTTCCACGAATGTCCGAGAGGTGTCCGCACGGCCTGTGTACATAGCATCTCCCGTGCTATCATCTGCATAGCAATGAATGCCACCGGTTTGTAGCAGCAAATCATTGATATGCACAATAAAAAGCGTTGGAGATAATACAGACTCTTGGGGCACGCCAGCGTTGATGAGCTTCGTGTCTGAGCAGCACCCGTCAACTACGACCTTAATATGCCGCTCAGACAGAAAGCTGGCTGTCCATGTGCACAACCTCTCGGAAAGACCTTAAGATGGTAACTTCGCGAGCCCGAGCTTAGGGCCCTTCCCTATGCCAGACCCGGTCAAAGGCCTTAGCGATGTCCAGGCTTACGGCCAATGCCTCCCCGTTGCTCTCAACAGCTTGTGCCCAACGTTAGTGAGGTACACAAGAAGATCACCAGCTGATCGGCCCTTTCGAAAACCATATTGGTCTGTCTTGGTGTTTTTTGATATGTTGCGGTTCCTCCAAAACTTATCAAGCCTATCGACAGCAGATCTTGTTAAAGCGAAGATCGTGTTGGCGGGTTGTTTTTTGAAGCCAATTGTCATAATTGTCATTGTTATAATATATTTATGAAAAGTATATAATCTTCCTCTAAATGTTTCTTTCATTGTGATACACCAGAAATATAGCATAAAACTATAGCTACTGCACTTCCTTGTCGACCCTTTTGTATGAAGTGTAATGAAAATAGAGTGGGCCCAGTGTCGTGGTCACTGTCCATTTTCCCAGACGCGATTACATATGGTAGGCAACATGTCAACCTCGAGTTCATCCATTGATCGAAACACTTCAATAGGAATATCATCAGTGTCAATTGCTTTGTCGCGTTTTAATAAATTAAATAGCAGCGCGTACTTCATCTTTGAATATACATAGATGGTTCTTTTTGTATATTATTTTTTGGCATATGTTGTGTGTAAGGTTGCACTATTAGAGAAAAGTGCAGTATTTTTGCCATACTTTGACGATTTCCTTAATTTCGGTAACAATCACACCATCAGAATCCTTAATAGCCCATGTTCTGGATTTAAATTGATGGGTTATATATCGGATTTTTTAAAGAGATCTTTTATTTCAAATAGATCAGAGTGTCCTTCTAACTCTACGATGATGTTTTTAAGATGAGTATTAAGATTTCTTCTGCATCCAGCTTGTATTTGTGCGTTCAGTTGATTTAGGTTCTGAATAGACGAACCTTTTCTTTAGCTCTCCGACGAAGTTATACAATACGCCAAGTCTCACCTGACATCCAATGCTGATGTTTGTTGATTTTCATAGGTTGTGTCGATTGTAACGCTTGTTTAATATGGACTTTTGCATTGTGCCAGAGTCCATTGGAGTCAATTTGTATGACTTTAACTTTATTTTGTTTTATTTTACTAAAAACCGAAAATACCGAATATCCCGGTTTTTGTAAAATTAAAACCGGTATTAATAAGACCTAAATTTGGCCCGGTATCCCGGTATTTTCGAAATCTCGAATACCGGATTGCGACCCCTAAGCAGAACCCATTCAGGGTTTCTCCAAGAAAAAGTTTCTAATCCTAGATACATATCTCATTTTCGACTTTTAGAACTTATGTTCGTATTAGTATGTCAGTTAATTTGCTTTAACGGTATGTGAAAACCATATTAAGAAATGTTCATAATCGAAAAGGCGCCAACAAGAGCATTGGCCATCTATGAAAATCTCTTTCATTGTGAATCCCTGAGCCCAGTAGTCATTAATGCTTGTTCAAACCGCAATAAACAAAGAAATCGATCGTTTGAGTTTAAAGTCCGTAAAATTGTAAAATAATTAAACCGAATATAACGATACTAATTTGTTAAGTCCGCTAAAATTATCACCTCGATCAAGTTTAGTAATTGGCTTGCACGGCCGCTGGTAACTTTGCAGTAATTATTGCTCGTTAATTGTTTTAGTGCATCACATTTGTCACAAGTTTGAGAGGCTAAGGCTGGCTACTCATTGGCTACTATTGCTGGGCCAAGCTTTACGGTTTATTAAGGCTCAATCTACTCATTTTACTTTGACGATTGCAAAATGTAAAAATTGTCAAATTCTATCTTTGGTTGGCAAAACAAAGGATAGATTGATTATTAATAACAGCCGTAAGTAGTGGTTAACTGCATTGTCAAATGCTGCTCGTTGACTATTTGGTAGTTGACAGATTTTTAGAAAAAGATTAAACATACTCGTCGGTCGCTGAAGCTCAATTTAGACATTCAAGCACCGGAGCCAGCGACTGCTCAGTAGCTTTAGCGTGTCTGGCAACTACGCAATATCCCTCACGCAATAGTAGCCGTAGTCGTAGCGTTTCTTAGGAATATAAAATTAAGGGCACTTTCAAATCATACCAGTTAACTAGAATTGTTGCCGCACGAATGGATCGTTGTCGTACTTAACTGCACGCGGACAGTAATGTTCGTAATAGAAAATCGTAGCACGTTGACATCGCAATGCTATAATTCTGCTAAAGGACGGCTGATGGACTGGAATTTGTATAAAAAACACAGCAGTGCCGCTGTCGCGCGGCAGCTATCCGACTAAAAGCGTCTAATTTGTAAGCAGCCTAAGCACAAAACGGTGCCTTTTCGAAACACCGCCTCGCAATAACTTATATTAAATGAATAAATGTCAAAGTTGCAAGTCATTTCTTTTCTACAACCGCTCCACTTGTCACGCGACAAAACCCATTCATTGACAATTTATATCGCGTCAAAACCAAACCTAGAACAAAATTCCGGTAACGCCAAAGATTCCTTGTGCGTTATAAAATACAGTTTACTTTTGAAATCGTAACGTGTCGTTGAATTTGTGGGTTAGGGATGTGACAAATATAACGCCTTGTACATCGAAACAATAATGAGGAATAAATGGCCAACTTGCACCACAATGGGGAGGAGAAATAAAGGAAGAATTACACGGAAATCTCTGGGCGTGATCTTTTGTCGCTGGCCCTTCACTAGATAACAATTTGCACTTCGAGTGTTGGCTATTGTATTTGAACATGATAAATAAACATTACAATGGCGTTACCAGATGTGTGAAGTGGACACGCGCTGAGCCAAAAGTTTCTGAGATCAATGGACTCTGAATTGTATTAAACAGCTGACTTGGCTAACGATCTCTTTAACTACAAATTGTATTAATGGTTTTCGTTACTTAGTAGCAGTTTATGGGATTTTTGGGTTGATCAATGTAACTGTTTTCTGTTGTTTAAATGGAGGAATTACATAACGGCCAATTGGTGATCACCTTAATGAATGGTTGGATCCTTTGAAATATTAAAATGATTGGTACAACAGAACTGTAAGAGCGTTTTCTTAAGTCGAAGGGTGTATTGAGTTACTGATATGAAGAATACAGTCTTAGGGGTACAGTCAGAACCATTCGTATTTTTTTATAAAATCAAGAAGAATGTTGTAGGGACTTCTCTAGATAGAAAACAATTTTAATTTTGATCTGATTATTTATACGGTAGTCGGTACAGTAGTACATTTTGGGTATCTATTTAAGATGGATATATTTTTGTCTGGAGATACCTAGCAGTTTTACGATCATATTTATAATCATTTATGTGAATTTTGATACAAATAACCATGGACAATATTGACCATCTATATTACATTGAATGGTAGTTACATTTATTTTGTAATCTTTATATATATATTTCTTATGTGCGTGTGTATGTCACTGAACTCCTCCTAAACGACTGGACTGATTTGATGAAATTTGTTGTGTGTTCGAAGGGAACTTGAGAATGGTTTAGATTCACAATTTAGTCCGTGGGAAAAGGTTTTTTAAATTATTTTTTAATTCGTAAGTAGTTGTTGATTTTGTAATGTTTCACATTGGATTCGACAGACTTCGCTACCATCGCAGTTTCAAATATTCTATCTTTTTTTCAAACCCGTAAGTGATAAGGGTTGTTCACCCTTAACATTTTTTTTATTTATATGGCACCACAACGTTTGCCAGGCCAGCTAGTATTTATTGTAAAAACATAAAAAAAATACTTTCCACGTACCAACCCAGTACTCAAAGAATGTCACAAAGTAGTAATAAGAATAAAAGCAGTTTTAAGCAAACCTGTTACACATTGAACTTAACAAAGGATTTTGTGGCATAACAAATTCTTTCCGGTCCGTTGTATCGAATGGTCCTAATTTGTGCACAGAGGAAGTAACACTGCCATAGCAACAGTAAAAACATCACAGCATAATAAAATATTTATGGCATTGTGGTTTACATAAATTACCGTACGAAATTAGTTCGGATAGAAACTTTTGGTACATTTTAGTAAAATTCAAATGTCCACCATTTTTAAAGTAGGTACTCGTATAAAATATTTAAGGTGTAATTTTTTTTTTATTTGATATCAGTTTGTCACGCGGTGCGTTTCGGGTTCGATCCTCGGCCATACAAATATGTAAATAATGAATATTGATTTTTTTTCTGGATTAGGATATTCGAATGTTCGTCTTTGTATATATATTAAAGCACTCAAGACATATAATAATAATAGTATTCCTAATTACCAATTTGTAATATTCCAACATCTTATTTAACATTATAAAAATAATATTATCATCGGTATGATATTTTATTTATATTTAACATGCCAATGACAATATTATTTTAAAATTCATTGAAATGTTGTTATATTCTCATATAAAAACGAAACATATTTATTTCTCAATATTTCATACCCACGTCCAAAAACAATCACTTAAACTGGCCCATCCCTAGTTCAAATTCATTCAATAACTCCATACTTCAAAACATGCACATAATATTTTCTAATCTGATAGACGCTATTGAAATTATAACTTTATTGAAGCGCGGGTAAATAAAAAACAAAAACCCGATTCGATAATAACGCATACATTTGAACGATGAAGTTGCTTCTTCATTAACCTCGGCCAATCATGGTTTTACCGGCTTGTTGTTATTAATTTATAGAAAGTCATCCCGGCTCCATTAGGCGAGATAACCATATTGATCTCCCGACCGATATTTGGAGCTGGGGACTTTGTGTGATTGCCTAATGATCACGTGCTTCTTGTTAGCGATCATCAAACGCTATTATAACGATTGATTCTGTTACGGCCGACCCTCGTTAGATTTATAGCTTTCACAGCTCCTTATAGTGCAATTATGACCACAATTGACTGCGTTGCTAGCTGTATCTAGTTAGTGTAAAAAACATCGGCGGCGTTTCATAAAGACGCATCGCCTATCTGCTCGTATATAAATTTATTTCACGATGATATATGCAAGCTGTGTTCGCTGCCGATAGTGGCCTACGAAATCGGAAGTCACTTATTAATGTCACTCGGCATCCTTACTTGTATTTGGTTCACTTTTATCGCTTCAATCTCGATTATCAGAATGAAGATCTCACGAATTAATTCTTTAACACCTCATTAATGTCTTATAAGATTCATTCACAATAGAAATGCAAATTCGTTTCTGGACGAGCATTCAGGTTATAGGTATTTCGTCCAATTAACATCAGGTATACCGTACTATTTTATCGCTGGTGGCTCTCCACAAAATAAATCGTGAGCTAGTTCGTCCGTTCTGTGTTAAATGTAGACGCGTCGTATATTTTGGCCGTAGTTCGGACGGATTTTTTCATCTCTCACAGAAACGGTTTAATTAAGTTTTAAATGTTGCCCGAATAAAATATTGCGGCGTATCTTTCCAACTTCTCAATTTGGGCGTCGTATTAATTTAACAATTTTGAGATACCGTTTTCTTGCAACTACGTTCCACACGCTCCAAAAGTAGCTCGTAAAGAGCCGAGCTTATCGTAAAATGAAAATCAATATTCAAACGTGTTACATAGCTGTAGTAATGAATTCAAAGTGCGTTAATATTATAAGAGATTTCATTTTGCATGTCGATAAGTGATTGCTTATGGCTCGAATAAAACTTAACGAGACTATTAACAAATCAATGATGAGTTCCAATTAAGTAGCTAAGGTTATTATGCTCGGCAGTTTGCAGTTCTCGCTCCTGAGATGATTATCTCAAAATGAAATCTTGAACGGGGCAACGCTGTACCTATAAGTAGACATGATTCCGATCACCACTTATATTTAACCGAGTACATTGTAAACTTGCTTCACGTTAGCAATTGGTAGTTATGGTCGATAAACCACTTTACTTAAACCCTGTCTAATGGATAATTTGCGAACGTAGAAAGTAATAAGTAGCTGGTATGTAATAATTTAAGCAGGCAATACAGTGTGAATTTCGGCGAAACACGTTCAAATCACGAGTTCACGAGTCCTGAGTTCAAATACCTCGCACTTCTGATTTTCAATGTCTTTGTTGGAAATAAATAAACACACGTTTTACCGGAAAAAAAACACAATAAACGTACAAGTCCAATAATTTAAAAAAAGATGCTTAAGATTTGTGATCTCTACAAATTCTCATTTGGTCATCATGAACCTAAGCCCTTCTCAATTTGAGAATAGATCCGTGAACAGCAGTGGGAAAATAATGTTAATTATAGTAGGCTTCTAAACGTATGTAATTAATTCTCAGTAAACAAAGCCTTAAAGATAAAAACGAAATAATACGGAGCAGATGTTTTAAGCTTGTTTGCTAAAAAACAATGTTAATTATAGGCGTTTTCCACAATGGGAGAAATTATTGTTATCGTAAATGTTTTTACTTTTCTGTTATATTTATCTGTTATATTTGTACTACATAAAACCTTATTGCCTTAACTTTATGCTCAGAGTCGGATCTGTGTAAATGTTAATTGCCGTGTCTCTCACTGGTTTAAATAAGAGTTGTCCAATAAAACCGTTATCATTGGGATGGAATTAAGATTGAAAAACACTTCGTTTATCTTATATGTTTGTATATAAAAATGATACGATATGTATTGATATGATAGTATATAAATATGATATGATAAACGTGATATAATTTTTCTGATTTTTTTTCTAAATGTGTTTTTGTATGAAAAAATTGTAATGGTTAAAATGAGTCAAATGCGATTCGGTTAACACACGAAGTGTGCCGTACCACCGGCTTCTGCGCAAATGAAATTGTCAATATAAAAGTCATAGATCAGTAAAGATACTTCGCCGCCTTGAAATTGAATGTAGCCACAAACGGCTTATTAGTAAGTTCTTTTTTTGAATTCTTGACAAATAAAAACATTTTTAGAGAAAATTTACGAATGTATAACTAATACTGCGTAATTTACATAATAAACAAATAATTATTTCAAATATTTTAGGGACATTTTAGCACGGAGACGTGGCAAAACTTTTTTACGCAACTATTTCAATTCTCAAAACTGGGTACATTTTCTTGTTAGGAGTGAGTAATCTTTACTAATCTATGATAGAAGTAAAAAAATCAAAAATGCCAGTCAAAATCTTGCCTATTGCCTATCCCTTTTAATTTTTAATTTCTCTTTTGTTATTTATTTATTTCATTTTATTTTTGGTACTAATAATGTGTTTAGATAGAGCCTTTACGGGACCGCTCCCGTAAAGCTCCGCAGATTTAGTAATAGGGTTCCGTCGGTAACCTTTAACTCTAAAAATATGACTACTAGTTAGTAAAACTATATTACATTATTGCTCTATTAAATATATTTAAAGGAGGTTAATGTAGGAGTTGTATTTTATGGCACATAATGAGGTAGAGTCAGTGAGAAGCAAACGAGAACGATAATCTCTTTTTTCCATTTTGAAATAGGCCTAACTGGCCATTAATGTATAATAGGTATGTATATTTAACGCAATTTTTACATATGAATATTTTACATGTAATAAAATCCATGTAAGTTATATATATAGGTTTCAGGAGTGATAAGAAAAATATAAATTTGTAGTCTTTTCTCAAAATCGCACTAATTAACTTCAATATTATGTTTATGATTACTATTTCTCTAATAGTTTTAAGTATGGTTTCTGCACGACGTTTCTGCACTAAGGATATTTATCTAATTAAGCTTATTATCTATTACAACACAAGGTTTCCCAAACTATAAAACGTGTACCCTTTTTATTTCAAATAAACAGCAAATTATTTTTAATAAAATTGTCTATAAAAATTACAAATAGGAGATAGTGTTTTATCTATACTAATATTATAAAGAGGAAAACTTTGTTTGTTTGTTTGGTTGTAATGAATAGGCTCAAAAACTACTGAATCGGTTTTAAAAATTGTTTCACCATTCGAAAGCTACATTATCCACGAGTAACATAGGCTATATTTTATATAAAATATAGTTGATAAATAGATTTTGAGGCGGTACAAAGTTTACCAGGTCAGCTAGTTTCGAATAAACAGCGAATTCCTTTAAATAAAAATTGTCTATAAGATTTACAAATAGGAGATAGTGTTTTATTATAAATAAAATATAAATATGCGGTATTTATGACGGCACTGTAATGGTTTGTTTCTTGTCGCAGTTTGAGCTTATTCTATAAGGAAAGATTCGCTAAGTACGTCATTACGTAATTTTTTCGCGTACCTACAATTAACTGACATACCCCCAGGGGTAAGCATACCTTGAGATCTACTTTAAGAAACTGTTGACGCAACGTTGCTTCGCTTGACATCGTCTTTAAGTTTAATGGTCTTTGATAATCCTAATGACCTGATTGGCGTTATAAAGTCCGGAGGGCAAAGCCCTAGTAACATTTTATGGGCAAGTGAGTAGGTACTTATATAAAAGTGTATGGAATGTTTGGTTAGTTCATTGTTTAGAAATGCATTTAGTGTTAATTTCTGTCCATCAGTATAGAAAATATATGAATAAAATCCTTTGAGTTTTAAAGGACTTTGGTAAGAGAGATATACCAACTTTCTACCAACAGGGCGCTCCAACTTTGTTCTAAAATAGGACTCTAAACTTACTTGGGGTTGATTAAAAACGTTCATAGGGAATAGTACCCTTAGTACGAGTTTTTACGTTCTTACAAAAATGACTGTTTTAGTATTTGTTTACGTATTTGCCCATACATTTCCAATTAGCGTCCCTAGTGGATTGTATCAGAACTGATTGGAAATATGTGGAACGTAAACGAAAACAAAAACAGTCATTTTTGTCAAAATTTAAAAACTCATACTACAGTTGCCACTTACTATCCAATAAACTGAAGGTATTTTTAATTCGTAACTTTTTTCAACAAAAATCGAGAGAAGTCGACGGCTCTACATAGTCATGTGTACGTGTAAGTGGAAATTAATTGAATTAGTTTAATAGCTACCTAATAGTCGATATCAAAGGTCAGCCGCCTCTAAACGGTGGCGATGCTTTCAAATTATCCGATAGGCTTCTATGCACTTTATCATTTGAATGTATAATTAAATTTTTAAAAGAAAATCAAATGTTTCACCGTGAGTACTTACTAAATGTGAAAACAACATTAACTTTGAAAGTTAATTCTTGATTTATTACAAAATTACAGTATTATGAAAAGTGAATTTGATAAGCTGTTGAATTAAGTAGGTAAAATGTTATGTAAGTATATAATAATGATATGATAATGATTAATGAAGGAATATTCAATAATATCTTTGGGATTATATGACTTGTCATCTCAGAGAAAAACCTCTTATGCTAGTCCTAAGTATAAGTAACTAACTAGCTAAGGCTATGTAAGTATTACAATCTTTTTGAAGTTTTGATGCGTTTGAGAAAATAGATCATATTGTATGTTTACTAAAAGACGAAGCGCTGATGTGATACATTTATTTCGTTTCCTTAATGAGCAGAGAAGAATTATTAATTATGTTAAAAATATAACTTGTGCTAGAGTATTCAGTATCCGGTAATTGGCATAGAATCCTTAAATTAGAAGTCTTACAAACGCGAAACACATCTTATTTGATGGGTAAATATATGTACAATCAAAGTATGTTAAAAACATCACTAGAATTTAACAAGTTACTGAAAATAAATAACTAAAGTAATTTTTCGAAAATATTCCACCACATTTTTAAGTGGAAAATCAAGTTCGTTGACCTGTTTTTTTATTTTTTTGCAAACACAATAGCAATGCTCTAACAGTGAATATATATAACAAAAATAGAGCTCCAAGTAAGATAAGTAATAGTTATGATACTTTGAATATGGCTTACAAATTGTTCCTTATTCCGGTAGGGGCAATGCAAATGAGGTACTATTCCACTAAAATTTTTTAGTCGAATTATCTGCAATTTGTTGATAAAATTAACCATACTTTATACCTAAAGACTCTGACACCAATTACGAGATATTCTTTACAAGTAAGATACGCGATTTTTTTATATAAACACTTCATTTTACTGTAAAAAGTTGGAATTTACCATCATAAACTTAATTTTTCGCGGTTCTTAGTAATGGGTTTAATAATGCACTTTTGGATTTTTTAATAATGCAATTTCGGATTTTTCGAAGTGTGGCTGCACGACAAAGGGATGCACCTGTACCCCCCGGTCGCTAAACAAATAAAACAGCTAAAAATACCGTTTAATATTAACATAAATATTTATAGCGCCATTTTAGCTCATAATTAAAATCGTAGGTTGACCATGCGTAGACTGCTAAATGTTGTATCTAAGGTTAAATAAGTAATTGTGATATGACTTATTTTTTAGTTCTGTTTCTAAGGAAATAAAATACCTACATAATTATCGTAATTATGTGCATGTTTAGTGTGTATAGTATTTTTGATAATTTTTGTTTACCGAAAAAAAACAGTAAAATTACGAATGAAATTCAATGCGTTTTTCTCATTTAATTAAAAGCTATATTTTTATTGTTATTTATTTTATTTTATTTTAATCTATAGATATACGTACGTACATACACACACACACACACATAGTGAGCCGATGTAAACATAATGTAACCAACTTAAAATATTTTATTTTTAACGTGTAGTATTTCAATATATCCCGTTAAGGACCCAAAAATATGGTTAATCTACAAATATGAAGTTCGCGTCAATTTCGACGATGTGCAACGTTAAACGATTTCACGGACCGTGCCAAAGATTCGCCCACAAATTAATCAACCCGCCTCTTTTTGTAACCTGTTTGTTCAAACAATCTATTTGTTCTACGAGCTTTTGTGTTTGACCGCTGATTAAGATTTTATTCATAAGGTTATTAAAAAATCTATAAATTTTACAATTAGCTTTGGCATTTATAGCTGTTGGTTATATTTTTTAGTTTGAAAAAAGAATCAATACCTGTCAAGATTCCACACGCAGAATCGCGTTCCACGTTTTTCAAAACATTTTTAGTTTTAGCAGGAAATATATATTTTATAGGTAGGCACTTCACATATACTAGAGTCCCTGTAAATTATGAACCATTAAGTAAACAATTTGTTGAATTTCAGCGATAACATTAGTCCATTTACGTGGATAGATAAAAAAATGAAAAAATTAAACTCGAAATTTTGTATCGTAACTTGCTTAAGAGCTTTAATTAGTAGTATTTCAATATAAAATTTACCTTTTATACTTTAACCACTTGAATTTTATTTTAGTATAATAATATGTCATATCGTCAGGCACTAAGCAAAAAGGAAAGGTAAAACATCAACGTTCATCCACGCATAAACAATTTCAAATTTAGCCGTTACTGTCATACATCCAATATTTTGATTTTGTGGTAAATGACTACTTTATAGGATATACCGCGTTTATAGTGCAGCTGTTGACCACAGGACAAAAAATGTCCAGATAGGATCAGGTCGAATTACATTCGGCCACGGGCTTTGGCTTTAGCGAAAAAAATCATCAAAAAAAGTACGACGCTCCCGCCGCAATGTAAACAACTGTAAGACAAAGTGCGGTACTTCACTAAGCGCGTATACACTTTGTTTACGGAAGGCAAAATTTGCAAACAAAAGATAAGGTAAAACTATTTCTGGAGTTTGAGTTGAAAGAAAGACTTCTTCTTAAGGTGGTAGAACCCTTTGTGGTTCGACTCCGGCGACACCACCGCCACACCTATTTCTACCTAATAACAGCAGTGTTAGGCGCTGCTGTGTTCCGTTTTGAAGGGTGTGGTAAGGGAGACAGACTTTTCCGAGGCGTTCCAGCAGCTCCTCAGGGGTAGCGGCGCATATGTGGCCGACCTCAGGTAGGAATATCTAATCCTATCTGGGGTTGATTATAGATGGCCATGGGCGGCAGTAGCCACTTACCACCAGGTGGACTGTATGCTCATCTGGCTACTCCTATATTATAAAAAAAACACGGTCATTGTTCGTGTCATCAAGGAATACCACCTTTTTTTTACTTTCAATAAAAAAACTGACGGAGAAGTCTAGGATTTTTTTATTGTTTCGAACGCTCCCGCCGCAATGTAAACAACTGTAAGACAAAGTGCGTTACTTCACTAAGCGTACATACACTTTGTTTACGGAAGGCAAGATTTGCAAACACAAGATAAGGTAAAATTATCTCTAGAGAGTTTGAGTTGAAAGAAAGACTTCTTCACACGATCATTTCATGTCACCGACCGTAATAACTCTACTTACTGTAGTTTCAATTACAATTCTGATCGACACATGAAGGACTTTTTTTATTTTTGCGAAATAGTAAATGAGTACACAGTTCGACTAAATAAGGGAGACATACTTCTCCGAGGCATTCCAGCTTAGTCCTCAGGGGTAGCGGCGCATGTATGTCAGATAGGAATCTAACCTTATCTGGTCACCTGGGGTTGATTACAGATGTTCATGGGCGGCAGTAGCCACTTACCATCAGGTGGACTGCATACTGGTCTGCTACTCCTATATTAAAAACTGATATGGAGTCACTACCGCCTATGGACATCTGTGACCCACAGATAATTTATATAGAATTTTACCTAAAGTCGAACACAGACACTTTGCCGCACCTGAGGATTAAAATGGACGCATCCTAAGTCACTTTTCAGTCATTTTTGACTTTGTCTAATATAAAGTTTAAAAGCAGTTTAATGTTAATTGATTTTAACGCTTTACTCAGCTTATTCATGGCTTCTAATATATTGAAGGTAGGTATAAAGTAAAGTCCCATTGCGAAATACGAATCTAATTTCGCCACCGCATTCGAACCGCGAACAATGCGCGTTTCTCCTCGGCTTTTAAACTTCAATAGGAAGGTATTTAGATGATATTTTTTTTCTAGACGCATCCACTGTTCTCTTATTTGCCTTTTGTCATGTTGTGGGCACGACAAAGCCACAAACATACCCTGCAGAGCGGGCATAGGATTTTTTGCTGAAATTTCGTATTTTATTTCCTTTATTGACGACCATACGCAGAATTCGTACATCGTGTATAAAAACTTCATAGAAGATGTAAGATGTGATATATCGTCTTGTGGCCAGTATCTATTTGTTGAGGTACCTTTGTGGTGAAGATTTTTTGACGTTGACCACTGATAAAGCGCGGTACAATTATTATAGAATTCATCGTGATTGTGGAATGTAAAAGAACTGTTTTGGTATTTTAAACGCCGAATTTTAGACAAGGGACAAATTTTAAAATTTATAATTTTGTACTACGCTAATTATTATCACACGTACCTATTAAAATGAAAATACCTATTACATACAGTTTTAAAACACCTATCGCAAAGTAGAAGTATTATTTTTATTAATTGAAATAAAAATCCATTTCAATGTGAATTACGCTTTTTGAATTTTAATATTCGTTTACTTATTTAGAAAGTGTCTGAAGTTACTGTTTTACTATCGGGCGATGCACTTATGGACGAATAACACTTCTTTTATATATATTTAAATTAAATTAGCGACAGACATTTCTACACAAAAAGCATAGGTAAATACAAAAACAATGTCTTGAAAGCTAATTTTTGCGAGACCATTCACAATTTTGGCATACTCGCGCTACTGTTCTTTAATCTGAAAATGGGGATAATTTCATTCAGAAGGCTTTCATGCTTAGCCACCTTGATTGCAGGGGCGTGCACAAAACGTTCCGGTACACGTGCAAGTTCGCACAATACGAGTTTGCATTTCCGCCCGCCATGCACTTCCTTTACTCCGATTTTACTTTTTATTGAACGCTTTGAGTTCAAAAACTCTGGACGGCTTTGTGAGAACTCATTGTGTGCAGGACATTCAGCCACAACGCATCGTAGGTTTCGATTTCGTTAATGATATCGGAACATTTTTATCGTTGAAATCGAAAGGGCAGGAAATGTTCAGACGTACGTCATACGGACTGAGTACATCCGATGCCACTAAGGAATTCCGTCAACACGCCTAAAGCATTTGTATATACAGTCATGTAGTTTGCCAGAGTCCGTAGTAGACGAAATAATATATTTATATCTTATTAAATTAATACATGGATATCTTCCATAACACGACTGCGCAGATACGACCTCTACCTGTCAAACTAATATATAGAAAAAAAATAAACGGATTGCACTCCGGGATTGCCGGCAAAAGTGAAATCTTTCGAAACATAACCTGAATAATAAAATATAATAAATTAAACATATTTTTTTATGCTGACACCGGATGCCATCTTGAATTTTGCAGTTTGCTTTGCCGTCTTACGAATTTTCGATCAGGCCACGTGTCCTGACGCAAGTTTAACATTTTTTATCTATCACGAATATGCACAATGCTGCTAAAGAAGTTTTCACTTCAAAAATATTTTTTCTGACACGACACGGTCAATGTCTGGGCCTTAAGACCCCCATGATAATATTATTATCATATGTTAACAGCGAAAACATATTTAGCCCGAACTTAACACCGCTAATCCCTTTGACCACCATCATAAGTCGAGATAACATTCCGCACCACCAAGAGAGCCTTCGTGCTAAATTTATTTGCACTTCAATCTACATCTTTGAAACAAAAAGTCAAACACCATTACTCTTAACCAGAAACAATGCCGAGCAAAAACAAGTAAGTAGATCAGTAAGATACAAAAGGATGTTTGGGTACAGGATGACAAATAGTTTTTGTTGCGAAAACCGATATTTGATGCGATGAAAATATTCGCTAGTAGTCACGAATAAGGGCGAGAATGCATTGACGATTTGGGACCCGAAAGTGATACGTTAAGTTTTTATTGTGGTCAAGGCCTGATTATTTTTATCTGGTATCTCTAATGGCGTCAAAACTTATGTCCGGCGCGCTGCGTGATACAGGAAGGTGTGATCGCAGGCGGTCGCTGCCACACAGGGTGACATCTCACTTCTCCAATAAAGAAATAAGGGGTAGTATTAATTTGACAAATTGTCATTCCGCACACTAAGTCTCGCGCGGGAGGTCTCGCTAATTCCGAGTATTCGCTATAAATATTAAAGGCCCCATATATTTTAATCCTATTACGCGCAAAATAATACGGGAATTAATTATTCCTTATTAAGCGTTTAGGTCTATGTATTCTTGTTATGTATGCTCGTTGATGTCTTTTCTACTCGACGCTGAGTATTTTTGTAATTCTGAACAAAAACGAAAAGGTCCACATTTAGCTTTTTTGTAGAAATAATATAGAATTGTTGTTCAAAATATTTTTGTCGCTTCCGATTTATATAATTTCAATAATTTGTGGCAGCTCTATTTTGTGGTTTTGTAATCGTGGTCTCGTGACGCACTGGAATTCTTTTTGCATGCTATATTTTCGGTAAAAAAATTATATGGCATAGTCATAATCTTTTTTCATTGTCTACTTACATTTTTATTATGTTGTAATGGGATTTCAGCATTAATAAAAATACATTAATTCAAATTTTAGGTACAATTTATATTTTGCTTGCAAATAAATAAATCGTATACCTAAAGTGTTACTCATTGAAAGAATGTCAAGTAGAAATATTCATTATTATTAGAATTATTAGGACATACAATAATTTATTACCTAATACTAAAAGGATTTAATAAGAAACACTTATAATTGCAATATAATATATCTAAATAATTAACCTGAATAAAATATTTAATGATAATAATATAATTATAATATCTTAGTGATTTCTAACAAAATAAATGCCTTCCTACTAAATAATATTCTTTAGTTCTCACAATAAGATCGTCCCACGCTTCTACCCGCTTTATTCTGAACTTAAAATAAAAATGTAAATATTCGTAGTGCAAAGAAAATGTCCCGCTATTTAATATTCCATTTGATAGTCCGTTGCAAAGATTGCAAATGATACGAATAACGTGTGACCGGTTCGTTAGCGACTTGTGATAAATATCAGCCTCTAGATCAGGGTTGTATGGAGCTCTGGAACCGTAACCGAAGTTATCGGATATAAGAAATAAAAATATATCCGAAAGCGGTGCGGTGCCGATATTAAAGTTACAACAGCAATAATTTTGGGCAAGAGCGGAATCTAAATGGCACACAAACCATAACCGTATCCAATAAAAACTTTGGAATAATTTCGGATAAGATTAGTGACAATATTATGAAAAATTTTCGTCCGGACAAGAAGATTATATTTATGTATATTCTTTAACATTACAATTCCTTAGAAAAGCCAGTATCCGTGTCTGAAAGTAGGTATTCGAAACTATGGGACAATACAAAATAATTCCATATCCGTAACGGTATCCGAAACCGATATTATATTTTTAATAAATCCATATTTATACCTAGATCCGAAATTTCAAATCCATAACATCCCTACTCTAGATCTTTTAGTTTGGCGGTTGCAGTATATGTAGCTAATAATAATCATGCATATATTTTAGCTTTATTTTTAAAATATATTCCTTTATTATTATATATCTATTACCTACTTTAAAAATGAAACTTTATCTAATTGAACTTGTTTTGTTGTTACAGTGACGGTTGCAGTCTAAATGTAAGTACCTGTTTTACTTATTATTATTATTATGATAAGAACAAAAAAAACAACTCAGTATCAATTTAACATTAAATATAGGGTTTAAAATGTACGTATTATATATTAAAAACTCGAATTCCTAATCAGAATTTGTTAGTTTGTTTTTTTATAAAAACACATACATTACTTATTACTATTACCTTGTATCTATTTAATCAACGTCTGCTATTGAATGTGTGTGTAATGCACTATTTATCAAAGATGATATTAATGTGTGCACTTCCAATCCATATCCGTTAAATCAAGATTTATAAACTATCTTTTACTTTTATAAATTGGAGCAAAACGAACCACTAACATTGCAATGAATTAGAACTTCTTAATTTTTTTATTGTTTTACATAATATATATAATATTTGGAACTTGATAAATATGTAATTTAAATAAGCAAAACCATGTTAAATACCTATATTTATAAATATTATAATGTATAATGTAAAAACCATCTATTAATAACGCAAATAAATCTATAGTAATGTTTAATAAGTAATTTATCTATAAGTATGTTAATAATACAATTTTTGACCTAATTATACTTTCACTTACAAACATATATTTCAGTGCTTCACATATTTTATACATTAATTTATTTTAAAACCCTACCCTTTATGAAGTATAGTTGCCCCTTAAATAAGTATTAGTTAAAATTGAACGCTCCTACCCACATTTATATTTGAAATATTATGATGGTAGGCAGGTACTAATAGTAAAACGTATTAAAAATGAAAAAAAGCGCTAAAAATATTCTAAGCGTAAAAGCACCTCTGCATTAACAATTGGATTATCCGAGTAAAAATATTCTAAATAGCCAGTACTTTTGTGCCTCTAAGTATAGTTCCAGTACCCGTTAGCTACTGCAAAAGCCTTAATGGCCTGTAATGACAGATTTATACAGAAACCCTGTAAGTATTCCCCCGAGGACGGCATCTATTTACGCCGCTTACGGCGTATTGCCACTGTACTGACAGAACATTAGGCTGATTACGCACTGCAGAATGTTCTGAAGTAGTGTTTTTCAATCTTTATCGTGAACCCCCTTGGTATATGAAAATATTTGACCCTCAAATCGGATGTTTTTAATTTATATGTTTGGTTTAAAGTAGTGTTTTCGAATCTTTGTCGTGGACCCCCTTAGTATGTGAAAATATTTTGTGACCCCCTTTTCTCCGCAGTTTTTAATTTGTATGTTATTATGTTACTAGTAATACAGGTTTAATACTAACCATAATTTAATATTAAACTATTTGTGTATGTAGTTACAAATCTTTATTTAATTAACTTTTTATACAAAAAATATGGCTTTAAAATATATATTTTTACTGAGAATTTACGAGTCTTCGCGACTCCCTTATGCAAGCTTTTTGAACCAGGGGGCCGCGGGGGACTCACACTTTGCAAAACACTGCTAAAGTCTAGCTTCTTTCTAAGTGTATTTCTCAAGCGATAGAAAGTCACTAGTTAAAATGTTGTAGATCACGAAGTCTAACGTTTCATTAAATAATTATGATATGTTAAGATTATTTTGAAATTTGCTGATTAATTTTATTTTACTCAAATTTTTAAACGTTTGCTTACTGATTTTTAATAAATGAATAAAATAAAAAAGCGCAATAATAGACACATTATTATGTAAGCGTTCATTTTTGTTTTATTCATATCACCTATAGATACACGTATAGTCTTGAAGCTAATTAGTCTACTTCAACTTGTGTGCGACGCTGTCCTTAACGACGTTTTTCTAAAACTCAAGAATAACTTTCTCACAAGTACTAATGGCAGCCAATAAAGCTAGGAAACGCCACCGCATTACTCAGTTTAAGATCAAAGGCGTCGCAATCGTTGCTTTGTGAGTGTTTAATGCGTGTAATCAGGGCTTGATTGGCTGGAATTAATCGCCAGGCATGCGTGACCGTTTCCATCCGAGTCACTCATGATGTTGCGTTTATGAGAAATTCGCCCAGAGTCCACAGTAAATTAAAAATAATGGCGTAATTAAAACTTACATCTCTCTTTGCGAGCTTAAAAATATCGATATCGCTCTCATAATGTTTCAATTGCACGTATTAGTTATAATATTTGCATATTAATGAATAAAAATGCGGCTTCTTGTTTCTCGTGCTCGGTTTGTTTTAATTGAGATCTTTGAACTTTAGAAGGCCGGTAAGTGTTTATTATGGTTTAATTTTGTCATAGTAACTAACTAAAGCTTTGGTATCCTAGTGGCTAGATACCTGGCCTCTCAACCGAGAGGGCCGAGGTTCAATCCTAATGCTATAGATGCACCTAATGCACTTTTGTTTTTTCAAAGTTATGTATGTATTGGGAATTAAGGATCACTTAAACTTAATTGTTGAAAAGTTCTCAAGAGTGTGAAAAGTCTACCAATCCTCAATTAGCCAGCGCAATGTACACTTTGGAAACACGTGTCCAGCAGTGGGACTGTAAATAGTGACAATAATATTACAGTTATATTCAGAACTCGTGTTAAAAATGTGTGGCAAATAAATTGATACCTACAATTAAAATACCAACCTCCTCATATTTCTATCATAAAATCATAACTGTCAATCAAATTTGGAACTCCACAAGAGTTAAATGTAAATTCGTTAACCATAACAGGCGGGGTCGAATCGTTTTCTCTAATGTAATAAATCCATTAGAATGATGGCGGTAGGCAGTGGATTCAATTCGTCACCGCCATTACGGCTCTCGGCTACTACCTTCGGACCACCAGAAAGCTCAAATTCAATTATTCACACAATAATCTACGCTCATTCTGAGATTTTCTCACATTGAAATGGTAATATGATTATTAGAATGTAAAAGAAAATAACCTCCATAAAAATAGATAATTAACGTTCATAATAATGTAATTTGAATTATAAATTTAATTTTATTTCAATATTATTAACTTGAACTCTTTGTAAGATGAGATGGGAGTTAATTAAACGACGAAGGGCATTTTGAAATTTTACAAATTGCTGGTCTACTTCCTTTATATATTTAGAAAGATGATTCAAGATTCGACATGGGTAGCTTGAATTATGTTAAGATTGTGCCCAATCCATAATTTTGGAAAATGTCCTATTCACTAAGTTGAGAAGAATATTAATAAACTATAATATACATTACTTATTATACCTACGCTTGGGGATTTTTTTCTTGTATGGCGAGCCCTATTTATTTTTAAGCTTTATATTTTTAGTATTTGTTGTTATAGCGGCCATATCTATTATTTAGAGTTCAAGAAATAGAGCTCTGTGACTGGACAGACAGCGGAGGCTTTGTAACAGGGTTCCGTTTTCACCCTTTCGGCCTTTTGTCGGCCAATACATGAAAATACATAAGAGATATTTAAAAAAGTTCTCAAAGGTATGTCAAGTCTAATAATACGCACTTTGCCAGCCCGGTGAACTGTGGCCTAATCCTTCTTATTCTGAGAGGGGTTCCGTGCCGAGCAGTGGGAAATTAAGGGGTAGATGACGACATAAAAATAAACCGCGTTCACAGCTGATCCATTTTATGCCTCAACGTCAGTTATTCTGTCTAGTCCCGGTTCTGATTGTCCAATTCGTTATGCAACTACTGGCCATTAAGCGCCTCAGATGACTCTACACTTCATTAGCTCTGGTTGGCTCCTAGCGGACACTATTACCTTAAACGCCTATTCACACGTACCACAACTACGCCACAGCCACAACTGCATAGGCAACAAAAAGTTTGATAAATAATCCATAGTTTTTGAAGTAAAACTTCTTTACGCACGCTTGACTTGAGATTCTGGGGAGTAAGTTGATGACGAGAACGTTATGAAAAACGTAATCAGGTGTGGCAAATGGAAGTTGAGAGGGAGATATTATATGTTAGTAAAGATAGAATACATTACTGTAGGCACAAGATAGAGAGGTGCAAAAATATCAATGTAGCAATGGAAACCGATATTTAATTAAAATATAATATTTGTAGAAAATTAAAATATGTAAGAGTAAAACGTAAACTATAGGTATATTACATACATATAGATGGAGCTAAAGAAGTTTACTCTAAAAAACACACTCGTATGTTTTGCATTCATCACATTTTGTCATCCAAATTAACAGTGTGACAAAATGTGATCTGGCCACATCGTAACCACAATGAAACAAGCGTCACCACATGAGAGACCGGCTTCCAGCGCGAAGACGCGTTTTTGTTCCATAAAAAGTTGCAGGTATGCTAATTTACAAAGCACTCCTTAACATTTCGTCGCTACCGTCTTCTCAAACCATTTCTGACCCACTGCTTCTGGACACAGATCGCCTCTCGAAGTGAGAGGGTTTAGGGCATAGCCCACCGCGTTGGCTAAGTACTGAAATCAAAGTCATCTTGAAGGTCTTGAAGTCATGTAATAATATAGTCACATAAACGGTACAGAGTAACGATATAACAATTATACGTAAGTAAGTTCACACTAGTGACTAGAAGTATTATAACTACACAAGTATCTCCGTTATTCGACTGCTCTTGCTGAAGTCTCCGACCAGAATGTCGCTCTCTGTTAATTCGAGCGCCGCCATGGTGTCGTCCCCACTTCACCTACCCGCATCTGTTTTTAAACTGTAGTATTAAATGAGTCACTTATTACTTTAAAGTAACGTTATAAAAATGTGATATCGTTAATATCCAAGCTTCTTATTAACGACGATAACAGTACTAAACTTCACACTTATTTTTACATGCAGGTTTCTTCGCAATGTTTACTTCACCGTTTTAAGAGATAATTAATTTTTAATACACACTTTGAAAAATCAGAGGCGCATGGGTTTGACTCTCAGATCCTTCAAATAAGAGGCTGAATCATAACTAGGTTATCACGGAACGTCGCTGCTATGTGGTGTGGTATGGTACACGTGAATAGGCACTAACGACACTTATTATTAAAACCATTATCAACGGTCACGCCTCATTCAATAATTAAGTTATCAGACCTTCCGAAAATAAGAGTAAAATGTAATGTTCTTTTACTTTTTATTATTTTATTTCACTTTACCGCCGTATCGCGTATCTAACTAAAAATGCAAAATGCACCTGCTTGAACACTTTCTTATTATTTTTCACTCGGAAGAATTGCGATCATTACGCTTGCAAGTTTTTCTTTTATTAATGCGTACACTTTGATTAAATTATAGCCAATCAGAGGTACAACACATATCAAATATTATGTAAATTGATGGAGTGTGTTGTGTTTAAATAATTAAATTTAATAATGTAAATTTATATTATGTGCCAGGACTTACTGACTAACAAAATTGGGGTTTGCGCTCAAAATAGAAAACTCCTATCTGACTTATTGTAGAGCTGTTTAATGTAACAAAATTATGCAAAAAATTACGCGATGTAGGTAATTACTGTCCGAGTAGGTAATTACTATAAGAATATTATAGTAATTACCTACTCGGATGTATTCGATACTCGCCATGATGCTCGTTACTTCTCGACCGAGTGAAGATTTTTCAGCACCAATCTATACGTGCGCAGTGCGCAGTGTTCACATACTCGTTATTGTTCGCCACATTACTCGGCGAATTATTCGCGACTACCTAAACGTTGCTTAAGAACGGTTTCATGTACATTGGTGATTCCTTCCAAAAATTCTTTTTTTATCTCTTACTTTTTGCTAATTTGCGAAATAATACACGCCCAATCGATGTAATCGAAGGTTATTAGCTTCTGATGGTGCGAACTAAAGTGCAATACGATTGCGTGAGAGGCTCTCATAAAGGTGGTGAACAGAGGCAGCGGTGGTGGTGGGCACAAATCGACAGGAACTACGCAGCTACGCACTTGCAACCCCTAATCATTGTAAGGCCAGCTATCAACGATACTATTATTATTTAATTAAATTTAAATAGTTTATTTGTTATCAGATTCAGTTTACGTTTTTTGTCGGCAGTTCCAATGTTTTATCATGTTATGGCATATGTGAAATTTTACAAGAGTCACAAGAAATGGAATAAGTGAACTGTTGAACACACTGATATCAATGATCATATTTAACTATAACTAATTGTGTTTTTTTATAATTTGTATATATACTTTTTCTTCAGTAGGTAAGCATACTTGTCACTTAAACAAATTTTGAAATTACTAATAGGTTTTAAAGTTTCCTATTTCGGTTATTAATCTCTGGTAATAATTATTATTAGATGAAGTTTCTGCTAAATGCAATGTGTTTGATATGAAATCCAAAAGTTGTCCTTTTATGGAGGCCCTTATAATTTCGAATAAGCATGGTGGTCGATAAATTTTCACATTTTACACTTTTTATGGGATTTTAAGTATTTATAATTTGTATATTTTGGTTTTAAATTCCTTTTAATTTCACTGGGATATGATTTAAAGTTTCTCCTGAACTTATTTAGCTCTATTAACCAAGTAATAAATTGAATAAAATTATATATGAGATAATTGAATCTTTCATTCATTACGAGAGAAGTTCTTGGTTTGTTCTTAAGATTAAAACATTAAAATCCGTTGATCGTTTTACCTGCAGTGTTTTTTTTTTAATTTAGAAATAGCAAGGGGGTATGCAGCCCGACGGTACTTTGCTACCGTCGCCCATGGACATCTGTAATCAACCCTGATACGACAAGATTCCTATTTGAAGTCGTTAGAAATGGTGTTACTATCCTTGATGACTAAGTTGGAACGCTTCGGTAAAGCATACCTCCCTTACCACACCCTTTAAACCAGGACACAGCAGCGCTGAACACTGCGCTTGTTAGGCAGGCTAGATATTACGCTGGTGACTTGAGTCTAACCACAGAGGGTTTTACCCCCTTCAAATATTGGGATGTCAAAGTTTCAGTTCAATAACGATGACTCGTGCTTTACCTTGATGGTCAGTCACATAGAAAATTGATGCGGTTGTGAGCCGATGACCTGACTCTGTAATATTTAGATACAAATGTCAATGTCATTGAACTGATCCTGTAATCTAGACCAGCGTTTCTGAAACAGTGGTCCGTAGCGGCAGTGGAAGTTTTGAATTCGTACTCGTAAACAATGTTACCCTACTGTATGGTAATGTTTTTCGAGTATGTATGTATGTACGTATGTCTCATTTTTTGGCACAATCTACGCCCTAACAGTTTGACACATTTAGTTGAATTCGTCTTACTTGAAAGAGTGAGATAGGCTACATTACTTCTCTTTTCAAGTATTTATTTTAAAACTGTCCTATTATGTATTTTTAACCGACCTGCCAAAGACGAGAGGTTATCTATTCTTTACTCTCTTTCTTCTTTTCTTTATTTAATTGACGCGTATATTTTTTCTTTTTTTATGTATGTCCAGCGATTTTTTCGGAATTACTTTGTAGTGACATAGAAGTCGGTTGTATTTTTTTCCAATTACAAGTTATGTATCTTCTTTTAACTATACAGGCAAATATTTGGTGGACTATACAAGAACAAAAATAAAATAACTAGTAAATTTTCATGAAAAGGTTAAGAACCGCAGATTTAAACATAAACCCATAATTACATTATTGCGGTTGGTAAAACTATAGCATCACAATCGATGAAGCATGAAATAATAAAGTTTATTAGTACAATTTATATTATAAAATATTTATGGCTGCAATACAATAGGGACGCTACTTACATTGTAACTTAGCTTTTTAACTGATGATGGTATTTATGACATGGACGTAGTTATACATTTGTTTAAGAGTCTAAAGTATTGCCGTAGTAGTGGATTTGGTACCCCCGCGGCAAAAAATAGTTCATGAACAATAAATAATTGTTAAAAATTTTTGGCGACAAACTAAGGTCTTTCTAATTTTTTTGTCTATACTTAAGGGAATGCCGGCAATAAATTGTCTTTGAAATTTGTCGACCAAAAAACTCCTCTTATTTAGATTTTTGACTCCTCTATAGGCCAAACAAAACCAAAAATGATTCACATTACAAACAAAGGGTTTACAAGTATCGCGGGAAGATAACGATATCTTCAAGAAAAGATATATAAACAGGGAACTGAATTAGTAAAGCTGTCCACTATATCAACGTAACTAAATGGCATCTCATTATAGAATTTTAAATCCAGGGACATTTATAAATTAAAATAAGTGAATCGAGTTACGAGGCGCTACCTTTTTAAGGTGAGCATTAACAAATTACACTGGGACAGATATTTTTGTAATGTTACTTGTTTGTGAATGGTTTTATCTGTCGTGATCAATTTATCGGTTCGTTAGCGTCTGATAAATGCGGTCTGATTCTATGATTACAAAGTACTTTATCATGATAATAGCTTTGATTAGTACTGTGAGAATGCCCTAGTAAAATATCGGTCGTCGTCGGTTTACGTGAATGTTTTTCGTTTTGGGCGTTTCGGATGGGGGGAGGGAATTTAAATACCCTCTGCATTTAGACCATAGTTAAAGTCAGCTAAAAATCGGTCAACACAAAGGCTAAGAGAGTATTCGGAATAAACAGTCAGTTAAATTTGGCTTGCGAATAAAGTAAAAACTAAACTAACCTAACCTAACCTAAACCCCTCCTCATACGCTCACGGTCCGCAGTATGACTACGGAAACGCTCCATGCACTACGATTACTTCATATCTGATATTGGTCGGTAATCAGTCATTTCATCGCAAAAGGCCAGACTTCTGGGCGGTGCGGACCTAATGACCAGCTACCAACGCGTTATTTTTTTGTCAGTCCAAATGCCCTTTTTATTTAGATCGTAGTAGAGGTCTGCTAAAACGCGGTCAACACAAAAAAAAAATCTCGCCATTGGGAGTATTTGGAATAAACAGTCTGTTATGTTTTGTCTGCCAATAAATTAAAAACTAACTTAACCTAACCTAAGCCGCTCCTTATACGCTCACGGTCCGCAGTATGATAACGGAAACGCTCCGTGCACTACGATTACTTGGTATCTGATATTGGCCAGTAATCAGTCATTTCATCGCAAAAGGCCAGACTTCTGGGCGGTGCGGACCTAATGACCGGCTACCAACGCGTTAGCGTTTAATGCCCCTTTAAATACTGCAGCGGCTTCATAATACACTCAACGAACTGCCGGAATGCTATTAGCAAATTTCGGTTTGCACACCAAATAAGCACCAACGCAGATATTAGCCGTGAAGAAAACATTGATTGGCGGTTATTAGTCGGAAGCGTGTATGACACGATTTACAAAATAAAATTTGGTTACGGAAATTTTCAAACAGGTGAAGATTATGAACGACAGATGTTGGAACTAATTAACTTATTAATTATGCCCTTTATTACTTAACCTTCGTCTTATGTTAATTTAGAAACACTTGTTTGGAAATATGGAATTCTTCATGAATATAAGGAATCTATTTAATTTATATTTCGCTATTATGGCTCTAGCACACTCGCTATTTTTAGCGGTGGCGATTCGCGTTTTGGCGATTGCATCGTTGCTGCTTCACGTCTTGATGGTACGTTTTGCGTTCGGATGTGGATCCAAAACGTGTATTTTAACGACATTATGCATCGGATTTCTGCAACTAAACGCGTCCGATTGCTTATGGAGAAGGTATAGTCCGTAAGTAATAATCAATCATAACCAAACTTTGATAATAATTTTTTTTCTAAAAATTGTCACCTAGAAAAACGTATTTAGTTTTCGAACTTATGCAAGTAAACATTGGTTGAGATTGGTTATATTACAAACGGGTGGTCACATCACCGATCTCCACGTCTGGAATTTTTATATCTGCAATGTTAAAATGTTTTCGAAAAGCAGCTAAGGTGAAGGTGATGAAGGTGGTTCGACTCCGGCGGCACCACCGCCACACCTATTTCTATCTAATAACAGCAGTGTTAGACGCTGCTGTGATCCGGTTTGAAGGGTGTGGTAAGGGAGACAGACATTTCTGAGGCGTTCTAGCTTAGTGCTCAGGGGTAGGGGCGCATCTGTGGCCGACCTCAGATAGGAATATCTAATCCTATCTGGGGTTGATTACAGATGTACATGGGCGGCAGTAGCCACTTACTATCAGGTGGACTGCATGCTCGTCTGCTACTCCTATATTATAAAAAAAAGCTAAATCATCGATCACAGCTAGTCGCTAGTCTGTCGGAGCCCTAACAGCCTCACTCGCCTTACTGTTTCGATATGCTAAAAATGTACCTTGTTTGCGCGTTGTCAACTTTGTATTTTAATTTTAAAATTATATCCACTTATACGGCACATGATTGCAGCATTGAATTTTATTTTACTTTATTGGTTAGCTTTTTTCTGCTTCTTATACCGTAGTAATTTGAATGTTAAATCGATACACCTTGTTGTTAGCGGTCTTGTAAATTTAGTTTTTGAATCGGCTTACCTAACTGTAGTATCTGCAATTCGTTAAGATTTTTTTAACAAAGAAAAATATCTAAAATATTTACGATATTCACTAGTGATTTGCAGAATTACAAGTTTTAAGCCACAGATGAAATATAAATGCAGTATGTATAGCATGGCGGAGTGGTTATCATAATGTTCTGACAAGCAAAATGTTTCGGATTGGATCCATGGTCAGGAAAAAGTCTTCATGATGTTTTCTTTCTCAGGACATGATTCTTTGTGTTTTAACACGTTTTAATGTTGAGCGTCTTATTGCCAAAAGCTTCCTTACATTTTTTTAGCATGTAGGAACATGAGCGATATTTGACGACCGTCGCCGACGCTTCGTCGACCGTCGGCAACGATCGTTGACATGAACAGTCGCTCATGTGCTACTACCCTTATAGAAAAATCATTTTCTCTTAATCGTGCTAATCTTAGTTTGCTAATAGCATCCCTGTTAGATCTGTCAGATTCATTGTTAGTCCGATTTCCATCACGTACACGTCAGTACGGTCCATGGGAAGTGACTCTATAACTTGCATAATGACGAGACTGTGACAGTGTCGGACCACCGGAGGCGTACGGTTTTTTGAATTCACCTTCATTAGAGCGAAACTGAGTGACATGGCGGGTACGGGGATTTCACCGGGTAAAGTTTATGGCTATCAGAAAAACTTAATTAATTGTCTAAGGCATCTATGTGTTAAATGTTTGGGTTTAACAGAACTGTGTTGTTTTGTTTAAATTACAAAATTTATGCTCATTTTCAAACTGAAATTATTAAAATGATAGGTAATTAGAGATGTCGGTGCAATTTTTAGCATATTTTCACTCGACTTGGCATAGGTACCCAACAGTCAAAACGCCTGTAAAAATTTTAGCAATGAGGTACCGTTACATTCGTCTAATTTGTAGTAGTGCTATAGGCTATATTTTTTAATGCATACTTTAAACCCTTATTGATTTTCTGTTGATATATAGAGTTCTATTTGAGAAGGATAATACGGAATACAAAAATGAATTTTAAAATCTTATAAGACGTATTTATTACTTTGAAGGCAAAGCTTAGAAAATTAAGCATTATTATGATATACTCGTATTATGGTAATATAATCATAGTTTATCACACATTATAACGTCTTCGTCAATCACTTCGACAGCTGTATTATCAAGCGTTTTGATAAAATTAAACTGATTGTAGCCGGACTGTTAATGTAATCTAAGGCGTATTATGTAAGGTCAGTATCGCTATCTCTGATAGAAATTTCTTCCGCTTATTGATAAGTAGAATCTGCTGTCACCACCTGGTCGGGTCGACGAACTTCATTGTTGAGATGTTCAACGCAAGTTTCCATTTTGGACATTACCGGCTTATCGGAATGTGTAATTCATTCACAAGTTGGAATACTGGGAGATGAACGAGTTATTTGATGTCGTTCAACGTTGCAAGTGTTTTTTTTTCATTTACTGAAAGATACTTCGCTTCGCTTTTGCTAGACTTAGTTAAGCTTTGTTAGTTTTAAGGATCGTGCAAGATATGGTTTTTATTAAACTTTACCAAACTCAAGAATAATTTGTACTCAAGTTTTCTATACTAATATTATAAAGAGGAAAACTTTGTTTGTTTGTTTGGTTGTAATGAATAGGCTCAAAAACTACTGGACCTATTTTAAAAATTCTTTCACCGTTCGAAAGCTACATTATCTACGAGTAACAGAGGCTATATTTTATATAAAATATATTTGATAAATATATTTTGAGGCGATACAAAGTTTGCCGGGTCAGCTAGTCGTTTATAATTTGGTACAATAAACAATTAAGTAGTACATTACATAGGTGTATTATCTCATAAAAATATCGTTTCATTTTAGGCTTTCTTCAAATAACATAAAATAAGAGACTAATGGTGATTTAATAATATTTTGCTATTTTTAAACAAAAAAATTTAGGAAACTTTAAGTATACCTTACTTAACATTAATATACCCTATTTGAAATTCGCTTTATAAATGTACGCCAAACATTTGTAACGTAATTGATTCAAGATTAGTTCTAGATATGAGAAACTACATAAAACACAATGAAACTTGTAACACACGGTATATTTGATGGAATATACGAACGATGTCAATACGCCAGCATCGAGAATTAGCAAGTATTCTCGAGCAAAAACTCACAGTATTGAAACTGTATAAAAATACGCGCATCATTTGCAGACAGTTGTATCAAGCGTCTTACCCGTTTTTGTAGCGGTCAGGCCATGGTTTTATGTGGTTTAATTCGATTGGCGCTGGACCCTAATTATTTGAATAGCACGACACAACGACGCTCCTTTGAGCAATGCCGATCACGTGATTACGGAGCGAGTTCCAATAATACGAACTGCCAGAAATTGTTCGAGTTGTTTCATGAGAAAGTGTGTGACAAAAGTATCTACGTTTTTGATGTGAAACATCTATAGCCGCACGTAAAACCGATTTCTGGCGTGGCGACGCATGCCGTGCGCAATCGACTGTGCGAAATTCGTAAATTTTTGTATTTAATGAAAATAAATGTTTAATCAATAAATAGTCATCGTTATCTGGAAAAAAATCGTAATATTTTATTTTATCATTATAACATATTTAGTTCCTATCACAATATGTTCTTTTCTGCATATTACTTTTACAAAATAATGTCGATGTTTCACATCTGCCAGGCGTCCCGTGACGGCTCACATTTTTTTTTTTTTTTAATTGAAGTGGGATAAAGCGCGTGCAGTCCACCTGACAGCAAGTGGTTAGTCACCCATGGATATCTGTGTATTCCATATAGAGTAAGGGTTCTACCTGAAACCGATCACGCACTGCCACTTCTGGGGACTAAGTCGACCCCTTATATGAGATTCGCCCGATTTTCACCCTCGTTAAATTTATAGGAATTACTTAAAACGGTGTAAATAGGTTCAGCGGTTGTGTAACAATAGGTACCTAGGTAGGAAGTGGTTCTATGAGTACTACCTTTCGAAAAATTGTCTCGAAATTATATAAAAAACAACAAAAAATATACCAAGTATAACATGAAATTGCGTAAATTTGAGACACAAAATATCGTACATTTTAGATTTGAGACAAAGTTAAATTGATTATGAAATTACTCTGACAGTATTTTATGAACAGTGATAAAAATACGGGTGTGAAACCAAATCAATATTCATTATGAAGAATGATGAAAGAATTAGATTGCTTCAATTAAGATTAAAACAAGGTTTGTAAGCTTATGATAAATTTCATAACACAAATAATATTATAATTTATAATTAATCTTGTGGTAATGTGTGAGAGGACCCAACGACTTAATATTTTTTCAAACTTGAGAATTTCTATAAATAGATTATTTAGATAATAACCTACTCATAGTGCGGTCAGTATCAATTCATAAAAAATCTTATGATTTGTTGGCTACGAATCAGAATTCCTAGGAAACAGAAATTACTCGTATTAAAGCTGAAAAATCTAGAAAGAACATATTTTAAGTAAACAAAATATGCACAAATTTCCACACCCCTATGAGGTATTTAAAAGCAGCAAAGAGTTTGGTGGTTTGAAAATCGACTATTCAATTTAAAGTTCCCTACCCAATGGGTATAAATGGTATTCTATTACTAAACCTGATACTAAAAAATCTGACACTGGCCAGATAGTCTAATGGAATAAAAATTATAATTATACGAAGATACCTGGAAAAAGCTAGATTTAAGGGTTTTAAGGCCACTCGTTCTAGCAATTAATATTTGACGACAGTTAGATAGATGGACGGATAATAAGAATCTAAAGGAATTTGTTTTTTACCCGTCACCCTAAGGTACGAAAAAATGTAGATCTACATATTTGGGCATCGCAATTAAGAAAATATTTTAGAGGCTCCTGTCAAACTACCGCACTCTTGCGTCACACAACGGTATATGTTTTACCTGTTAAGGAATTTGGAAGTTATTTCAGATATTTAAAAAAGTAAAGTGCCATCAATATCCAATTCATTAAAGGCTATTAATGAGTTTTATTATACCTTTACGGCACCGCAACGCCGCCTGATTAGGGATGGCGATCTGAGATCGATTAATCGAAGAATCGATCTTTTGGGTCAAAAAAATCGATTATTTTAATCGATCTCCAGTAATGGATCCATTCAGTGAATTGATCTTTCAACCTAGAAAATCGAAAGTCGATCTTTTCGAAGTTGATTGAATGTGTTATAGACATTTTTTTGCTGAAGTATACGTATTTCAGTGCTTGTTTGGTCTTTCGCTAACTTCACCCTTCAGTACCTGAAAAAATCGAAGATCGATTTTTGAGGAATCGATTCTTTGGGCCTCGATATTGTGAATCGATCTATTGCACTTCGATTCGAATCGATTCAAGAATCGGTCTTATTCGGAAAGAATCGCCATCTCTACGCCTGATTAATGAAACGGCCCAATAAATGAAACATTTGTACGTGAACATTATAGTATCTTTATTTGGCATTGCATAACTCACTGTTAACGGCCTATAGAATCTATTCAAAGCTTTTATGCTTAAAAAATAAAGGACCCGTAACACAGACTACTGTTTTTTGTTCGCTTTCGACTCTTCGGTACTTGAACTTGTTCGATACTTAAAAATAACGACATGCATGCGCCTGCGTCGGATTTAGGTCACACGCTTATTGGCGGCAACTGTACACTGGCGGCCAAGGACACAGGCTCTTGGGTGCACTTGTATATACCCGAAGGACTTACTCATATTTCATGTGCGCGTAATATTTTCCGCTTTTTTGTTGCAGTTTGGATTGTAAAAGTCGCGTATTATTAAAATGTTTAAATTCTACGATAATATTAGTCTAAAATCATTTTAAACTTGATAACTACTAGAAGTTATTATCAATTGATAATTAGTTCTACTAAAACAATTTATTCGGGATGTATTTTTTCGAGATAGTTTACATAGGTACTACGATGTACTAATCAACAAAAAATTAAAAAAAAAGTTTACAGACTTCCTGAAAAGTGTGGATCTTGATTACTAATAGTTACTATAGAATACAAATAACTATGAAATAATATTTTATTGTTTAAAACTTACAAACCATGAAACGAAAACATTACGGAATTGTAACATTTGATTAGCCAAGAGGAAAAATTTTCCTAAACGTAATTATGCATTGAATTTTTTATAGCAGCAATCCGTTCTGCAATGGTCAGGTGGAAAGCAGCTGCGGCGCGCGGCCGTCGCGTGCCGACGCACGAGCGGCCCCGATGGTGACCGAACCTGCCCTAGTATGACCACCACGCGATGGTTGGGTTTCAGGACATATTTTGGATGGGAAAATATTCATTGATTTTTATAAAATATTTCTGTCAATCGATTACTGGCCCAGGTGATAAGGTCTTAGAGTGATAGGGGTTTGGCCACACTTCACCACGTTGGCTAGTTCTCAAAGATCTCTAGAGTGTGTGAAATTGTTAACTTTTTTGAACTTTCCGGTGTTCAAATGACTGTAGATTAATCGATAAATTACATGGGTCCTTTCAATTATTCCGATTATAATAATCAGGTACCTAGGTAACCGAAATATTCATAACCTACTTATTATTTAGGTACACTTGTTTATTATCTAATTTTATGTGAATTTATAGTTTTTTTATTAAACATTTGGCACGCTAATATTTATAATTATAATGTTTACTGGTGTAGCTCTATGATATCAGATTCTTCCCTGATGCATTTACGCAGGCCAGTTGCCTGTCTTATCATCCGAGTGATATGACGACCAAATTGCTAAAATGAAATAATAATGTTACTTGTACCATAAATTTGATGAACAACAAAATGTTGATAAAATTTTAAAGTAATAACCCAAGTTGCAAAAACCCAACCGGCAAAAATAAAGAGCCACGCGACTGTCGCGTGCCTTGTCGCCCGAATAATCTCGATGATGGCCGAATGACCAAACATACATAGCAGAGTAATACTTGTGTAGAAATAATTATAAGACGATTCGACGACAAGAATGATATTCTTATAGATACTTGTGTAGAAAGAAAAACATCAAAATGACGCGCGACTGTCGCGTGTCTAGACACACGAGTGTCTCCGATGGCGACCGAACTTTAAAAGCCGGTTGGCTTACATATAAGTCGTTCATCTTAATCATTTTATAATATGGGAGTAGCAGACGAGCATGCAGTCCACCTGATAGTAAGTGGCTACTACCGCCAATGGACATCTGTAACTACAGATAGGATCAGATATTATTACCTGAGGTTGGCCACAGATGCGCCGCTATCCCTGAGGACTAAGCTGGAATGCCTCGGAAGAGTATGTCTCCCTTACCACACCCTTCAAACCAGGACACAGCAGCGCTTAAAACTGCTGTTATACGGCAGAAATTGGTGTGGCGGTAGTGCCGCCGGAATCGAACCACAAAGGGTTCTACCACCTTCAGATTTGGCTGTAGTCTTGGATCCGTTGCTGGTTCAACTCTTGTTCTGTATGGAGCTAGTTACAGATGTCCATTGCCAGCATAACCACATACTACCATATATCATGCTCGTTTGCTTCTTCAATAAGATAAAAGTATTATTTTATTGATTATAGTATTATTTTAATTAACTATTTTGTGTTATTGTTATGATGTTTTTTTATAATAATAAGTACCCATTTATATAGTCACTGGCTGGTACGATTGTTAATTAGCATAAAAAAGAATGCTCTTGACGTTTGAGTTGTATTTTGCGCGGGATTAATAAAATGTTGTAAATTGGTTCGAGAATTAGTTTTAATCTATTAACATATATCATAAAATATAGGGTTACCCTACAAAAGCGTCATCGCCGAATCACAAAGCTGTTTTCCGACAAGCTTTCCATTAGTTATCTAGTTCGATAATTAACAAACTTGTCAAGCATGTTGATTATTCACTCTGCAGTAAATGTGCCTTTATTGGGTTTTAATTATAAAGTTATTTCGGCCCTACGTTACCTTAATACTTTCCACTAATCGTATGCAACGATTAGTAAAAGTGGCAATGTATACTTCGTAGCAATCGTTTATTATAAGCCGTTCATACTCGTATTTTTTGTATCTATGGCTTAAATAAGATGTTTTATGATCTACGTTTAACATATCGATAATTATATCATAATCTATGATTAACCTGTCATTTACTTTAAAATCAATAGTCGCAGCATCCGATCTCGCAAACGATCACCTTAAGCTGATTGTTAGCTACTGCATAATCAACTCGTTATCTCCAATAACTAAAAAAGTTGTTGTTACAAACGGATGCAGCGTCGCATACTAACCGACGATTAATATAAAGGGAATTAATGAGTATTCGTAGCCTTGACAAAATGCGCGAATATCCACAGGTGTGCCTTACATCCGTCGCATCTAGTTCGTCCCGTTCCGAACAACTTCAAACAATTAATAACACCGACGGAAACATCCACCCATAATGGCCCAAGCTTCCCTTCCATTATCAAAAATTACTATTGCAACTTGATTTCGGTGGGCGCGGCCTAAGACGTGATTTTGCAATACGGATTGTCTTTTCATTTCAAATTAAATGCACCAAGATCTTTAGGACCCCTATTTTGGCCCGGTTGTTATTATTTTCATTTTGCAATGCAATCCGAGCTGAAGCACGTGTAGAAAACCTTTGTTATTTTAATTTAGCAGCTCAGAAATCCAGGTTCCGGCCACCCTACCTTTTGGAATAATCATAAAATACTTCGACGTGATCTCGATTTGTAAACTTATGAAACCAATGTTCATAATTATTGTTGTTATTTGGGTGTATGGTCTTTGTTCATGTCTTGTTTATAATCAATTATAATTACTGATTATATAACAAAGTTAATTATGCTTTTTTGGATGTTAATTCGAATATACCAGTATAATTTAGAAATACACAGAAGAACATTTTTTAAAATAGTTATTGATTGTTTTTTTTTTTTAATTTTTCTCTGCGTAGTAGTGGTAATGATAAATTTGGGTTTATTCTTGAATATAAAGTAAAGTTTGCACGATTGCTGTAAAAGTTAATGATATAGACTGTGTAGGAATTATTTATAAGTGTCATTAACTTGAATTATGCTACCGATGATTATTTTTAAACTTGGCAATTATATTATTTGTTATGTATATTTACAATATTAGAATATTCGATATATTAAATTATGTATATTGTAATATATAATTTTTCTCCTTTGATTTATAATAATGTCCTTTTTTTCTGAATGATATTAAAATAAGCAATTTATGCGTCATAATTATGCATGAATTATCTTAATCTGTTTTATTTTGAAAATGAAATTAATTTATTATGAAATAATCCATCATCATGAATATTTTTTTAAACTCAAAATCTTAGAGTTTAAGGGTGAATTTTATAGGGTTGTAAAATAGACACAGGTTTTCTTTGTAGTATTTTTATATTATACTTACATAAACAACCTCACTGGTTGATTATTATTGGTGGTATTGTCGTGATAGTTAACGATAACGTCTATAAAATCTTAAATTATTAGGAATCTTTCTTAGGGTACTAACACTATCTATATACATTAAGTCTTTGTCTCAAAAATATTTTACATTAACATTAATTAACCGCTAACAGTTTCTAACGAAACTCGATTAATTTTTACTTCGGCAATTCATATGCCCTTACTTAATAAAAGTCTGTACAAAATATAACTATACTTAAATCTAATGACTAGATAACAATATTAAAATTTAAATCTTTAACTAAGTCTTATTGGAAGTTACTGTTAAGTAAGGCTACACTAAGGCACAGCGATGTTTTGAGTCTTACGATATTACTAAATGCTTATGTATGGAACAATAAATGATCGTTTCAGTCTTGGTAATGCTATTCCATCGATTTACGAAATGCAAACTGAGTATTCGGTCGTTGTTCGGTCGCTCGGCGGAATGCATCGATGGGGTCGTTATAGTCCACCATTATCCCCTCTCATTAGGAATATACTGATTGCGCTTAATTAGAGGTTCCCTTCGAGTCCCTCGCGCTCCAACAGCGTTCGGGTCCTTCTTGAGGCGAATACTCGTTTTTTCACAATCAACAAGCCGCTTAATGGCCGCACTTTGATCTCCGTAAAGCACGGTACCTGTAAAAGAAAAAAAACGTTAATCAAGTTACTCAGGATTAACTCATGTTTCGCGGTAAAGGCGCAGAACCAGATTCTTAAGTTCACAGTCGTAGCAAGTGTAGGTAGGTATATAGTGTGTGTGCCGAAGTGTAGATAGATATCACCAGATGTTTGTTCAGGGCTTGGCAAATATTGTAACACGTGTGCTTCGCTCACCGCCCTTCTATTTCCTCTCGAGATTTCGTCTTCCGGTACGATAAATTAATGGGCGTAAGCGCAAGTGTTTTTTTGCGAGATTTAATTTCGGACTCTTGGGTAGGCGCTACCGGATCAAATTTATCTATTGACGGGGAACATATGGCGAATTTGCGTGTCGACAGCTCAAACTGACCGGATACATCATGCTTGTTTATAATATATCAAAGTGCGAAACCTGTTTCCACTTGCAGAGAATCAGAGTAATCTTATGACCACTTGTTATTAGAATACAGCACTTTTTACGTGCAATCTTCCCACTACATGCGGGGCGAACCGCAAGATTGTTAGAAGTAATTGCCGATCGGCTATTGAAATGAGAGAGAATGCGGGTGCCATCTAAGTTATTAAATATGTTTTTGCTAGAAATTCTAAATTTATACCCGCGATCAGGAAGAATTCTACCTAGTTTTTTTGACGCGACGTATTTTAAGATTCGCTATTGTCGGAGACACTATTGTGTTATTGTGAATCAACGATAAAAGATAATGTGTACGCGTTGACGGTTGCCTGGGCGACCATAATAGTGCACGAGATGTTTACCTTTTGCCTCGCATCAAAGACGATCCTAAATCTTTGAAAATGTGCAATATAAAAGCGTAGACCTGACCCGGCAGGCAACCGTAACTAACAGGCTTTACGAATACTTTTTTGGTAGTCTACCTGTGATTTACACATGACATAAAATATATTTTAAAATTAGGCTTATTGATTCACAATTCAATTTATCAACATCGTCTCGACGGAAAAGTAAACTTGTGATAAGAGTTTAGATTTATCAAACCCAAAGCACACTTAACACATCAAGGACTCATTCAGAAAATGTAATACTATCTTATCTACTTTTTAGCTTCACCTTATCTATTTATAATCTTATTATTAAGTTTTAAACTCTAAGAATTATGTGTCATTAATATTTTTATGAATATTTTCTTTCTTTAATAAGTATATTTTAAAATAACTTCAAATGTTTACTTTAAATAAATTATGACAAAAGCTCGGACTATAAAAAATCAAAGGAAAAGTAATAATAAAAATCAACTTACCAGAAATCATTGTTGCTGCCACCACGATATAACATCGAGCAGTTCTTCATCTTCTGGGCTCATTGGTTCGTAGGAGTCGTAGGCATCGTGACAGTTAGGTCCCGCAGAACTTTCGGAGATAAGGGATGGCGCCGGTGAATGAGATTCTTCTGACGATGGAGGTGTTTGAGGGCCAGACGAATTCAGGCTCAAACCAATTTGTGTTTCAGAACATCCTTCTTCACTTTCTTCCAAGAGACGCTTTAAACTTTTAATATATTCCACAGCAAGTCGCAAAGTGTCCACCTTGCTCAATTTACGCGAAGATCCTCGGCCGCCCGCCAGGGCCGCCGTCACAGCCGAAGGGATGTGCTGCCGAAGAGCCGCGAATCCATTATTAACTTGCTTCACTCTGTTACGTTCGCGAGCATTTCTTCGGGCCACGGAAGCCGGCTGAGTCGGATAGGGCTGATGGAGATAGGATCTCTTCTTGCATCGCGCCGGATCGACGGGCGCAGGTGCCAGCCTTCTCGGCGCAGGTGACTGAAGCTGCACGAGCTTCTGATTGACGCCGAGATTTTGGTAAGTTTGAATCGCCGCCATCGGCATCGCGAGAGAAAATATCGAGAGTAGGTCAAGTGGAGCGCACGAGTGCGTGCCGCGGAGGTCGCCGGTGGATTGGCGGAGGTGGCGCGCACCCCCGTCACTAAGTAGCGCGCGCGGCGTGCGACGGCGAGCGGCGGCGGTGGGGCGCGTGCCGGGCGCGCGCGCACTCGCACGGGCCGCTCCTCCCCGCCGCCCGCTCTGCTACTTGTTGCGCTGATCAAAATACGCCGGCACTTATTATGCCATAGAGCCAGCGAAGCTCGCGCCGCTATTGTTGCACGTTGTTGCGCATAATTATCCTGTCCATTACCTTGTTCGGAAGACGAGATCTGCTCGTATCGTCTATTTAGAAGTCGTTAGGCAGAATAGACGCTGTAAACGGGTCGACGATGGTATTGTATTATTAATGGGTTTGTTTTACTTTTTATATAATTATGGACGGTGTTCCCAGAAAACATAGCTATCGCGTTTTGTCCGCGACAAGTGTTCGAGTCATGATGCCGGCGCAATATAACGATATAAATATATGGCACATATTCCCTGGCTCCTGGCTTCATTAGATGTATTTACATATACGGCCAGTAATAGCAAGCGGTCGTGCTTATCAGCTTTATCATAATCAAAAGATTCCTAGCTAGAGTAGTCCTCAAGACATCAGGGTGGTTAATGGGAGCGTTGCGCCTGCGCGCCTCGGGGCAGGTGCGTGTGGCAGCATCAATGCCTAGGCTAGGCTAAGATCCCTTCAAGTGCCAGCTTCTTTTTATTCCGAGTCTAATTAAAGTGTTGGATTATCGAGTTAAGTAGATAGAAGATACGTTTCGCAATAATGATAAGGGCGTACTTATGCGTTTTTCATTTAGATACGCAAACATGGAAAGCGTCGGTGGACGTTGCTTGCGATTTAATGGTAGTAATTTTATGTAAAACGCGTGCGTTTATTTGCCTTTATATACACACGTCTGGGCTAAATATAAGTGTAGCCCTCAGTGGGTTGTTTAAGCGGTGGCGTCAAGTTATGAGCAGGTGCGCCATCGGCGTGTGCGACACCATTCCTTCCGAACACATCAAACGCCATCGTTTCAATGACGTAAACTGAACGAAAATTTCCATCTGTCTAATAGATTGATAAATATTTATAACACGTAGTTATGTAGGTATCTCTAGGAATATCTTTCGTAATGCATTTTAATTTTACGTTTTTGCACATATCATGTAATAATTTGTAAAATGTAACTTTATTTAAACATAGGGTAAGAATAGTACACCGAAACTTGCATAAGTTGAAATTGATACCTTCGTATACCTAAAAGCTGAAATAAATACTAGAATATTTATATTGAAAACGTACCTAAGTAATTAAAAAATATTAATTTACTTTTAATGAACTAAGGCACAACTAATAAGTAGTTTTAAATTTAAAGTTTGTACATAATAACAAGCAATCCCCTACATTCAACCCTTATGAGCTCACTAACGACATCTGCACGCAACCCTTAGGAAAGTGGAACTAAAATCGACACAATGTTTCACCACCTTATTAAGGTTCTTCTCTATTCCTGTAGAGGGCGACACATATACGGAAAGTTATGAAGAATGCATATTTACTATTCTTCATAGGAATTAAGTTTGTTGCACTCATGTTACGACTGAAAGTAATGTTTTAGAAATATAAATTAGATTTAGTTTACTCATAAATATCACACAACGAAGTTATAAAAGCTTATTTTTTATAATATAGAAGTAGCAGACGAGCTTGCAGTCCACCTGATGATGAGGTTTCTGTCACTCATACGAAAATCAGCCGAAATTCACATATTTTCATAGTAATATAAGAACTGTTTACCTTATATAATCATTTATTTATTACGTGAACGTTAATACACGAATTAATTACGTATTAAACTATGTATTAACAATATTATAACAACTTGAACTAATAAAAAAAAAACAAATAAAAATATTTACAGTAATCGAAAAATAACTAAAATTATAAATTATAATTATTAGAACTGTGTGCTAGTAAAAGGTATGGCGGTGATACCTTCCCGGGCGAACCATACTGGCTCTATCATTTTCAGTTGATTGATGCTGCATCATTTCGCAATTTTATGTTAAATCCTAGAAAATAATATCAATATCAGCGTTAAATTATAAATATGTCGGTAAATTATTTTTTTAATATTTAACAACATTTTTTTTTTAAATATAGGCGTGTTAAAATGAGCTCTTATAACTTGAACAACTATATATTGGTAAATTAATTTTTAAATATTTTAACACTTCTTAAATACAGGCGTGTTTAAATTATACTCATATCATCTTAAACATATGAGATGTAGTGTATAATTTATGGGTTTCGATAATCATCTTAATTATGAAGTATATTTAAGTTTATTATAGTATTTAATTATGAAACAGCATGTAATTACACATGATGAGATGTCATATTAAAAAGACATGTATTTTTTCATATGTGCTAGTTATTTCTTTTTAAATATTATATAAATATTTAATAATTACATAATGAAAGACTGCAAGTATATTTCATTGTACAATTTAAATTACTCTGTTATATATGATATTTTATAACGTTAGCTAAATGTAGAGTCAAATTTCATTTGACTTTTTTCAAAATATACAACTGTAACTTGCGAAAGCTCAACGGCTTCTTTTTTGTAGACTTCAGTATAGGGTGTACAGAGAAATAAGTAATTTAGTATAATTTAGTAGGTCATTAACTATTCGTGAACTATGTTTTATGCAAAGTTCAATGGTTTTTGCGTTATTCAAAAACAAACTTTTAGACCAACAATATATTAAGTACGAGTATGCGTTAGAATGTAAATATAGATACTGTTTTTTTTCTTTTAAATGAAAACAATTAAAATTAAATCTCTCTATGTATACTCTACCTAATAATAACGGTAAAATTCCATAAAACGTGTGCTAAGTAATATAGAAAACGAAATGATCTTTTTACGTGACAGTTTTGATGGAATATGTAATATAATTTTAAATGTACAATTTAATTGGATTACGCAGCTTTACACTTAATGGAAGAACCTCCAACGTTATCGGTCTCTTTGATTATGCAGACGTTTTAGTAGGCCTTCATTATAATTATGTTGTCATCCACTGAATTTATCGATTCTTTAATAACCGTATCGGTCCTGTATGATTCGCAACATGTTAAGAGAATCATCTTCTACAATTCTCATTGCATTAACGTTAAAATAAATAGCTATTTATGGTGTTAATAAATTTGGTGTAAGTTCGAATATTAAGAAAATTATATCAAGGATGGTTACAAAGTAATACGACTTAAGTACTAAATGAGAGCTTCGTGGTTTCGTATGCAGCGCAATATGTCTGCAAATTCTGCAATGTAACAGCAGTTCGCAAACTATTTCATTTTAGTTATTCTTAAAAGTGTGGTAAGACACATAATTATACTTATTACTTACCCACATCTTTATTATGCATTGTCTGTTTCTTTGTTATAGGGCGTATCTTAGGATACTTTTGTTTTTAATTACGCCACTGCGTAAGAAAAATTAAAACCCATCTCCCAAGCTTTAAGCGCGGGTGGAAACACGCAGCAAAACTCGTTTTAGATAAGTTTCCTATATTTGAATTTGGCGACTTTTTCCATTACTCGTAAAGAATATTTAGCAATTTAATATCTAGAGGATTGTTTTTGCTCTTACTTCGTACTTTCATCATAAAAAACTTCAGATAGAGATTCTGATTGCTATCGACAAATACCAAACGCGTTCCCTTCTAAATAACGCTTAGACGCGCAATAACTTTTACGATCTAGCAGGCTATCATTTACCAAATAACAATCACAAATAAAAGGCGAGGCATCATGTATACGGGCATTAGTAATGTTGAGCGCAAACATAGCGGCTGGGTGTATAATTTTGCGTTTGCTGACACCGCGGCGGTTGCCATTCCACAATATATCACATGCTCGCGTCCACCGCCACAGCGTATAATTCGTGTAATTTATAGGATACCTACTAGCACTAGTAGCAAGGCTGGACATAGTTAATAGCGGGTAACCACGCGACAGAACCATTCGGGTACAGTCGCGCTCGCAACGCTCCGGGCGCGCCCCGAGCACTGCTACTAACTTACAACGTTCAATTTCTTTTTATCTAATTACGTACATGCTAATTACATGCGTACAAACAATTTAGCGGGTTAAATTTGTAATTCTGTGTATTTAAAATATTTTAGATTCTTGGCGCAATAACTAAATTTTTCAACTTAATATTTTACTTCTGTATACAATAAGTAACACTACTAATATTTTTACACAGTAACGGAGGATTGGTGGGTACACAGTGGGTCTTCCAGCAAATTCTGTATTTTAAATACAATACGATAATCTAAAAAAGAGTCACAACAAGGTCATCAGCAGTTATAAACGCGATTTACCTCCATTACTTTGTGGTAATTGATGTGTTTGACCACCTCGAGCGATTGCGAAATAAAACAAAACGGAATAATGTTAATTCCATCGTAGAGTTCTCCCGGGAAAAGTTATGACCTCCGCTCCGGCTAAGTTTGTAAAAGGTTGGTACAAAGTTTAGGGTGGGTTGTATCGAAAGCCCGGTTAAAGTTTTCGTTAAAGTTATATGACAATCACTTTCACGGTAACAATGGAATTTAACCATTATGGGTGGGTTGCATCGAAAACCCGGTTAAAGTTTCCGTTACAGTTAAATATAACAGTAACTTTGACGGTAGCGATGGAATGTAAGAATTCTGTGTTGCACCAAATGATTTGTCATTAACGTCATTTCTGTCGCTGTCACCGCAATTTTTATTCGAAATTGACATATAGGGAAGTTGACAAATACTGTAACTTTAACCGATTGAACTTGACCGGCTAAAGTTAAGTATTATATATGACGTAATTTCAACCTCAACTAAAATGGTGCAACTAATTATTTTCTTAACAATGGATTTGACGGTTGGTTATGCTTCTGTAATTGTTAGAGTTACATGATGCAACCCACCCTATGTGTTGCAACAATTTATTTGTCATTAATGTCATTGGTGCCGCTGTTACCACAATTTTTACTCGACGTTGACAGAGACGTTGACAAATATAATAACTTTGATCGAAATTAAGCGGTTAATGTTAAATTTTATGACGTAATTTCAACCTCAGCTAAAATGGTGAAACTAATTATTTTAATCATGGATTTGACGACTGATTAGGTTTTTGTAAATGTTAAAATTACATGCAACCCATCCTTAGTACGTGAAAAGGTCAAATGATTTACGTTAATGCCATCGATAAATATCTCCGTAACTGTACTTGTTGTACTCAGTGCGGCTACACGGCGTTTTATTTATTTCTATTGTACAAAGTTCAGTGTAGTGTTGCCAGTTTATTTTTTATTTCGCCCATCTCTGTCGATTATTCATTGATCAAACAAATAGCGTGGCTTCATCAAAAGAATATTCCTGATCCCACGGCTGGATTGCATTTAATTATTAAATTTATGCCGGGGTGTCGACAGAAACGAGTTTGATATTTATGTGCAACAGAAATACCTAATGCTCGCATGTCATGGGTGAAGCTTTTTCATTAGTTTTTCTCAGCAATGTTTGTAGTTTATTTCTGAGTCTAAAGAAACTTTAAGATAACATTATTTAGATACTATTCAGTTTAAAATGCACGCGTATATTTAAATATTATTAAGTAGTACACAGTTTTATTTAAAGCGTTGCAATTGCAACTTAGTATTCAGAGGAGAGCGGTAGAGGGATAGAGCTTACATATGTACGATTTTCAGTAGAATACCAATCTTATTTTGAGTTCATTAAAGATATTCATTGGTGGTAGTAGCCACTTATTAGGTCATCCAAGGGTTCTTTTAAAAAAAGAAAAGAAACATTTCTTTTCTCGATCAGTATGTTAATTACCAATAGATCAGTAGTATATTCAAAAAATTAGACACGTATGTTTAACTAGACGGAACATGACATGCATACCTTGCCAATGTTAGCTTGTAACCATCAAGTACCTTCAGTACCGCCACTTGTAATTAACAGCGTATAAAGTACTGATTATCTCTTTACGGAACGGGCATAAGTACTTATTCATTAACGACTGATACGCATCCAGTATTAATCTGCCTTGTCAGATTTGATCCGAAAGGACTTAATACCACACGATACGATGTCGTGTCGTTTCGATGTCGTGGGTAAATCTACGCTCATCGTTAATTGTAAAAAAAATAAAAAGTGTAAAAAAAATAAGTAAATTCCATCTTCTAAATCTGCAGTTCTGTTTCATTTTGGGAATATATAGTGTTAAATTACCAATATTCAAGACACTACGTCATGTCGCAATTTTTAGATGACGTAAATACGTCGTAGACTTCTATGACACGACTTTTTTCACGGCACGACGTCGCAACGTGCAATGCGTCGTCGTATCGTATGTATGTTTTAGCTGAATGTCAATCCAATTGATGCGAGGCATGTCGATCCAACTTTACGCATTGAATTTGTGCTCGGGATTAAATCAACCTGACATTACAATTAACCCTTCCTTGTACACGTGGAATCTGTAGGCGCTTTTTGTCATCTTGTCATATTAATGACACGACACTTTCTACAATTATTATAAGATGGATGTCATGGGTGAACTTAACACGAGAACTCAAACACACAAACCCAGTATAGAAATTTAATTAATTGTCAGGAATCGAATCCAATACGTTAATGTAATCTCCGTCAATTCGTGTTTGAATCCTACGTGAGTTAAATCTTAGATACATAGGCATAGTATTGATTTTTATAAAGTGATCAATACTGATTAGAAATTAATTTGATCATTTTTTGACAAGAAAAAAATAACAATTTCAGATTTAAAAAATTATATAATTTTTTGAAAGACCAAATGCGCACTTACCAACGCGCACTTTATGAATTATGGACTTTGTAAAAAAGAACCGTTCATACTTAGCTACTACTTAACACAATAACGGATCGATAATGATAATAAAATTTACGAAAATAGAACTTTCATGTACCTATATGGCATAATATGGGATTATAATATTTGCAGTTCAATGTCGGATTAACACGACGTCCGCAAGCTAAGGGTTAAACACTAATTAATTTAAGTCGTCATTACTGTGGGCCAAATTGATTTCTTTTTCGTGACTTTGTAGCTGATTTATGCCTGAGATCGTCAAATTAGAGGGTACAAAACAATTATCCATATTTAAGGTGTAACTCTAATTGAGACTAAATGACTTGCCGCGGGCTTATAATAAGTCAGCCAGTATTTAGATGCTCACGTGCGCATAACAATTAATAATGGGACGATTTTAAATACTCTTTGTAAGGTATTAATTATAAGATATTTATATTGATAAACCTTATTGAAACAACCTCATACCAAAATTAGTAGTATATAAACTTGTCGCATAACTATGGTACATACTCGACCGCCACAATTCGCATGTCATTTATTCGCATGAAATCTTGTTTTTATTTATTCTACTTATAAGATCGTACTGTATTAGTAAACTTCGTTTTGCCCTATAACTAATCGGAATAGAAAACACCAAAATGATTTGTTTTAAATTGTTTTTTCTTACTAGAATATTTCAAAACTGAGGTAATGACAGACATTTTCTTGACTTGAATAAGACAACTTTTCTTATTCGAAACAGTGTTTAACGGTATTGTCCAATAAGCGTGAGAACACGCGTATTCTAATTTAAACTTGACATAACACCGTACTATAGTACCCTTAGTATGAGTTTTTACGTTTTTACACAAATTACCGTTTTTGTATTTGTTTACGGATTTGCCTATTTCCAATCAGCGCCCCCAGCGGACTGTATCAAAACTGATTGGAAATGTCCATACATGACTGACTGTTTAGTATTTCATGGGAAATAGGTAACCAAATTCAAAAACAGTCATTTTTGTAAACACGTAAAATCTCATACTAAGGGTACAGTTTAAATAGGGAACGTAAATGAACTCTAATAGTCTACGACGAACATTTAGCCTCTACGCTAAGTCTAATCTAAGGCCGCTACAGGCGTAGCATAGTCGCGAAGCCTATTGTTACGTCACCGCCTGCTATTGGCGGCCGCTCTACCTTCCGTACCCACGCGCTCCAATCACAGTCAGCTAACTAGTCACGCATAGATATTCGCAACCATTTATATACTGTTACTTCGTGTAATGCGTGCTGTTTAGTTAGATGGCAGTGTAGATTGTTTTGTTTTAAAGCCATGAGGCTTAGATATGAATTATGACGTTTTAAATTTTATTTCTGTATTATAACTAGTTTATAAGTAATTTAAAGTAACGAGGATTGATGTATCATGTTTAGATGGTACTATATTAGTAGAATCGTGTTTAGATTCTAATAAGACGAAATACAAATTGATGTCTCAGGGAAAGTCGATAAAACAGTTAGGATTATGTCAAGAAATTCTGTTAAGTTTAACATAAGTAATTTAGATTGGTATTTGTAATTATTCAGTTAGTTCAGGCGTAATCGTGCGTATCGTGGTGAAGTGTGTATAGCTCTAACCGATTGACAAAGTTAAGCGATTGCGGGTGCGGTCGGGCGTTCGAAGGGTGATCGCGACAGACTAAACATGCGTGTAATAGGCTTCTGTAATTTGGAAAGCACGTTGAAGGAGAACATCCATGCCTAGCGATGGGTTATGGGGGTTTGCAGTATTGTCTGTCGCATACTTATAAGAATTGAGGCAATTAACATCAACACAATTGTTATAATCTTTGTCTCTTGTTTCTAATAAGAACTAACAAGAATTGAATTATATCAATAACAAAATTTATCGCCTGTTGAAATTCAATATCCTTCATATAGGGATGACAATCTGAGATCCATTAATCGAAGAATCGATCTTTCGTACCAAAAAAAAACGATTATTTTAATCAATCTTCAGTAATGGATCGATTCAGTGAATCGATCTTTCCTCCTAGAAAATCGAAATTCGATATTGTCAAGTTGATTGAATACAAACAAATGTGTTATAGGAGGCATTTCACGTCAAGCGGACAGGAAAAAAGTAAGGTTCTGAATTTTGTTCATATTGGGGTCAATTATACTCTTAGTGGGAAGGAATAGCAGTATTGCTGCTGTGTCGCTGCTGTGTTCCGTTTTGAAGGGTGTGGTAAGGGAGACATACTTTTCCGAGGCGTTCCAACTTAGTCCTCAGGGATAGCGGCGCATCTGTGGTCGACCTCAGGTAGGAATATCTAATCCTACCTGGAGTTGATTACAGATGTCCATGGGCGGCAGTAGCCACTTACCATCAGGTGGACTGCATGCTCGTCTGCTACTCCTATATTATAAAAAAATGGCATCCCTACCTTCCTATATAAATCAGGTAAATATATTTTAAAACTTGGTACTTCTCTTGTAAATTTATTGCATATTGAAAGTTAATTTGCGAAAGTAGCGGAACGTGCAGGTTATCGATTTCAAAGAATAATTCATACAGTAATAACAATGATTATTAAAAGCAAGTTAATGATTAATTGTAGTTGATTACCCCCATAAACTGTACGCTGGATATATAACTATAGAATAAATATTTGCTAGAAATGACTATTATTATTTGAATTGTTCGGTTTTATGACATTCGTGAATTTATGACATTTAATATAAATTAGTTAACGTTTAATATAGTGATAATATATAATGTAATGTTAAATCTTTGTTGAATTAATTGTATTTAATTGTATTGAAATTGAATTGTAATATTTGCATGCTATTAAATTAATATAGCTGAATATGATACAAATGTATATATTGTAAGACCTGTAATTACTAATATTCATGGCAAATAAATGATTAAATGATTAAATGATATAGATGACCAGTTTCCAATAATAGTTTCATCTGATATAGGATAACGAGATTCTCGTCCTAAAGAAATATGTAAGAGTTATGTTTTCCCCGAAAAAAGGGGATGCTAAAATTTTAAGTAGTACCTACCCGCCGTGTAGCCTCTCTGTCAATAATCCATTATTATTTCACTTTTTCCCCAAATAGTGAAACATTTAGGCCATGGTCTACCATGCTTTCCAAGTTCGGATTTGGTAGACTGCTTACCTACCTATGAAAATAAAATTACATTCTTAATTCTTCTAAACATGGCATGGCGAGGACAGAACCAAAAAGATGCCTATTATTATTAGGAACATTAATAGCTTTGCAGTCGATATATTAATATTCTAATTAGAAATATTTGTGACTAATTAAACTTATTTTTTTAGAACATGCGTCTACATTAGATACGAGTCTCGCAGTTCACTTTGCTTGTATAATATCGTAAAGGACATTTCTATTCGACAAGAGCTCTATGGTTACAGTAAAGAGGTGTTAAGAGAGACGAATTAAATGTCCCACTATTACAGGATGATCGATACGCGATTAATAACGACAGACTAATCAAGTATTCCGTGTTCGTGGTGACGATAAATTGAAAGGAGATAGCTAAATTGGTGTTTGAAACCTCTAAACGTATAAAGTAACACTTAGTAACTATAGTTACTTCATGTACCTCACAGTAGTACATTTACGGCTGTTATACCCAATTAATCCAGTGTTTTAACCGAGAGTGTGGAGAGGAATGTTTTTTGAGCGCGTGTGTGTACTTATGTCTGGTTTTATGGCACGCCCGATAGTCCAAATGGATTAATGAATAATTTCAACTTATGAGATATAGGGTGGGGTACTGGTGACTACAACACAGGTCTAACCTAGCGTAGGCACTAGTTGCAACACTTTATTTACTTGTACTTAGTTTTAATTAAGTTTTTGTATTACAAAGTTTTGTAAGTGAAATTTGTTATGAATAAAGTTATTCTTATTCTTATACTTACAGGAGGTATTCCAAGGTAGGATGTAATAAGGGTAGCAAGGCATATGTAACACACTTCGATTGGACTCAATCCCAATTGGAAATCATGGATGCCATGGATTATGTAGGATTATGCTTGTTTGCTATCTCATAAAAAACTATTTCTCGTGACTTAGCCTGTGCAAACCATAAACCTTTCTTTCTGTTGCCTACATTATAAAATGAACTTATGTTCCAAAATAGGTACATGGGTCTCGTTTGAGTAGTTTAGGCTTTACGATGATAAGTCAGTAAGTGTAGGTATATAATATATGTTTTGGCTTTCACATATATAGAAAATGTTTAACAATTTATTTCAGAGACTAGTTGGACAGCGATCCAATTGGAATTAATCAAAAGTCTATTAGGGGCAATGACCGCAACATCAAGGAACTGCATTCTTTACAAAAATTGAAAAAAAAAATGCTTTTCGCAATTTAGTGGGATCAGCTTAACAAACCCATGAATTAACACACGACGCTTTACGCATGTGTGAGGTCTTATTACTCTCCTCTTATAGCAATCTGTCTTAATACTTATCTTGTTCATTTATCCTTACTTACTCGGGGAATCTCACTTAATTTTTTCTTGTTAGTGAATTTTTCAAAGTGGACACTGGGATTCTTTACCCAACTCGCTGCAAACTCTGTTGCCTTTTTGTTAAAGACATACACCTATTTAGATAAGTGGATAAAATATTTGTGGGAGAGAAAAATATTTCATTGTACTTTAATTCTTGCCTTGATATATTCACGCTTGATGTACTTAAATAAATAATCAGCATTCCAGCGAATTAACATGCGGTACTAGTCAGTTGGTATTTAGTATGGTTCTATATGTAGTCTTTCGTATTTGGTATTTAGTGACTGGTCCTGTAAGATGTAAAATTTCTGGTATGAAATGTGACAATTTTCTTTTTTGTCCGATTTTGGTTCGCGTTAAAAATTATAACGTAGTTTCGGATTTGGCAACCGTTTGATAGATGATTATCATTATACCCGTTTTCAATCAACGACCCATTACTGTCGCACTGCTGGGCACGGGTCTCCTCTCAATGAGAAGGATTAGTTCATAGTCCAACGCGCTGGCCAAGTGCGTATTGGTAGACTTCACATAACTTTGAGATATTTTTTTATAAGTCTCTCAGGTTTCCTCACGGTGTTTTCCTTCACCGTATAGCAAGTGATAATTAATTTCATTTGCTAAACGGTGTAATCATAGCACGCATCATCATAGCAACCATAGCAGAAATACGCACATGGCGTATTAGAAATTGAAACTGAAAAATCAGAGGTACGTGAGATTTGAACCGCGGACCCCTCGATCTAAAGGCCGAGTTTCTTAACCACCAGGCTATCACTGCTACTATACCCGTCTTATGATAGCTAAATTATGAAAAATATCTGTTCCGAGTATTTGTGAATACGGGTATGTGCATTCCGAATGAATTTGCAGATTAATTAGATCTTCTTTTAAATTTGCAACTTCATATACAACTACCTACAAATTTGCTTTACCCCAACGCAGCACCGATACAACAATTCTCTGAATAAATGATAATCAATTTCTAATAAGCACATGAGTTCAAAAATCAGAGGTAACTAACCACTAGGCTATCTCGCTTGACTTATATGTATTATAATGTCACTCTATAGGTACCTTTCTACTTTACCACTTCACTATGAAGCAACGCTGTTAACTATGTAGCTACCTATTTACAAGTCGGCAAGCTCAAAGACGGGTATTACAGCGGCATCTAAAAACAGGAAACATTTATCGAAACGTTTTCAATCCAATCAAAACAATATTATGATGGGACTATTAAAATACCGACGTTGACGTAACATGTATTACTTCCCAAAAAGGACGATGATTACTGAGAACTGGCTTTCCATTCATGATGAGCTCCGACTCCATTTTGTTTCAAGTCACGACGCCAATTTAGCTTCCGAATACGCGTTACTATGGAATAGAGCAGGGGTTGTTAACCTTTTCATTATAATGTTATTACATGAGGACTTGTTAATGTTTTTGGTGTAACTAATATTAATTTTTTGACTTACAACGGATTTATTTTGTACAAAGGTACAAAAACAGTAAGTATCACATCAAGTGAAAAATATATTTATTAATCTGATACTGTTTTATGGTACAACTATAGTTTCTATGGATATCCTGGCAACCAAAATCTAACAACTCGTCTCTATCGCCGATGTTTACCTTAAAAACACATTCTTCTACCGAAGAACGAAAACTGACTCAGGTTTAAAATATGTCTATGAATTACTCATTCAAATTTCGTGGTAGCGAACCAGAAGTTCACAACCCCTGGAATAGAGATGGGACTTTTACTTTTGTGTAAAAACTAATAAAACTCAACGTTGTCACGTAGGAATAATTTCATCGTCATTATTGTGAACGTGATAATCTGTGACGTGTGAGGGATGGCGCCAAGCTTTGTTTTACCGACTAGTTCTTGTATATATTATCCTTGTGTGGCAAACGTGATTTGTTTGTGTGATGCTCGCCTAAGACGGAGCTAAATGCAATCTCATATATGTTTTAAGATTAGACGACTCCTCGTATGTAGGTATTATTTGTAATTCACAACAAAACTCTTTTTTTTTAGATAAATGTAAAGCAAGATACTGGAGCTAATGCTTTATTAATTATATGTAAAAATAATGGCATTTAAAAAAATTAAAAAGAGTATAATTAACTAAAATTAAAAAAGACAAACCCACTGAGTTTCTTACCGGATCTTCTCAGTAGAGGTCGCGTTCCGATCCGGTAGTAGTTTAAGAAAATATTGTAACTGACAATTTGTAAGTGCCGCCGTTGGCCTATACAAAATAAATATATTTCATTTCATTTCATTTCACTGAGAAAGTGAAGAAAGTGACATGGCATCGCTTTTACGATTTATGCAATTGTAAATCGTAAAGTAACTTTTAACAGTCCGTGTTGTCGCGGGGCGCTGTGTGTTCGGCGGTGTGGTGGTATGCCACGCCGCCACCTAACCTGCGACCGTATAGGGGTGCGGGCGTGATGTTGTACGGACGGCCTTCTTCCGTCCGGCGCCGGAAGCCCGCTCGTGGTGATAGTCGTCGCGTCGGGGAGTTGCGCCTATCCCGTGCCGTAGAGAGGGTAGGTGCGGGGAAGGGGTGACGTGCAATAGAAACAATAATTGACGTGCAATAGAAACAAGAGTGTAGGCCAGCCAAAGCCTCTTCCCTATCCCGACCTAACCCCTACTTCCTCTTCTTGCGCAGGAACGCTTCCGTCTTCAGATTTTCCTTTTCTTCCCCAGGAGTCTTCTTCTTCTCCAGGAGTCTTCTTCTTCAGGAGTCTTCTTCTTCTTCGGGAGTCTTCTTCTTCTTCAGGAGTCTTCTTCGTATTCTTCTCTGCTGAGACCATGCTTAGGCCGGAAAACTGGTTTTCTGAGCTACCCCAGAGCAATACCGTAAAGAGAGCCGTGCTTTTTTAGGCCCATTTTCGTGTCATTTTCACTTTGGCTGACCTAGTTTTCACCCTTTCTTTATTGATTTCCCAAAATTTACATATATGTGTTATACATTGTTGGAATCCTTATAATTAGCCCTATCTAGCTACATAAGTTACATTACCATACCTAATTTAGTTACAAAGTTATTCGTGAAAATATTCCAAAAATGTACATCTTACGTAATTTTACATGTCAATATTCCTAATTATCTCAAAATTATCATAATTGATTCTTACAATTCTTACATCAATATGAAGCTAGAAACATATTCTAGGAGATAACATAAACATTAGAAATATAAAACAAGTATAAATCTCAAAATCTTAACCTACAATACCATTTTCATAAAAATACGTAAAACCTCTAGTAAAATGTTACAAATGCGACCGATAGCGCCATCTACCGTGTCTTATCCTAAACTTAAAATTTACGTAATTTATTTTTCTCATTTAACTTATATAAACATATTTAGTCAGACTTATAAAACATGCTTAATTACAATTCTTAATTAAATATCATTCATTAGTCGCCGACATCCTCCCCCTCGTGCGTAGCACCAACTCCTGGCCCGGCGACTCCATGCTCGTGGCTCGACGTGACGACCGCCTCCCCGCAGTCTGGCTCGCTGGTCGATGCTCCACCGCCTGTGTCGTCGACCGCTTGCTCTTCATCACGTCGTGCTGGTACCAGTAGCACCAGCTTGGAGCTGGGGCGTTTCAACACGCCCCCCGTAGTGCGCACCTCCAATAACCTGGTGCGACCGTCGGGCCCAGGGAAGGTTCGGACCACCTCACCCCTCGGCCAGGCTCCTCGTGGCAGCGTGGAGTCCACTATTAGGACCGTGTCTCCACACTGCAAATCTCTTCTGGCAGCTCTCGCGTCGACTCTTCTCGGGATCAGAGTTGGAAGATACTCTTTCACCCATCTGCTCCAGAAGTGGTCGGCTAGTCGCTGCGCAGTCCTCCATGTGCGCCGGCCGGTGAGGTCTTCGTCGGTGAATGCTCCCAATCTTGTGCCGCAGGATCTCCCAATTAAGAAGTGATTGGGAGTGAGGGCACCTTCTTCGTTGTCTTCGTCGGCTTCGATAAGAGGTCTTGAGTTCACCAGGTGCTCCGCCTCCAATAGCAGAGTGTGCAGGACTTCTTCTTTGGGATGCGTTTCCTTGAGGGTGACCGTCAAGGCCGTTTTGATGGAACGGACCAGGCGCTCCCATGCCCCGCCCATGTTCGGAGCCCCAGGTGGTATGAATTTCCACCTGATGCTCATCCGCTCGGCTGTGGTGATGAGGTCTTCTTTGTTGAGGCTGGCGAGGGCTTCTTGAAGTTCCTTGTTGGCCCCCACGAAGTTGGTGCCGTTGTCGCTGAAGATCGTCTTCGGCATCCCCCTTCTTGCTGCCATTCTTCGTAGCGCCAGGATCATGGAGTCCGTTGACAGAGATGCTGCCAGTTCCACGTGGACGGCTCTGGTTGTGAGGCATGTAAACAGTGCGCCCCACCTCTTCTCATGACGCCGACCCACCGTGATGCTCATGGGCCCGAAGTAGTCCACGGCGGTGCATGTGAACGGCGGTTCCCCATGCCGTAACCGTTCCAGCGGGAGATTCCCCATCGGCTGGAGTCGTGGCGTGCCGCGGTACACCTTGCACCACTGACACCGATGAACCGTCGCTCTCACCGCAGACCGTAGTCCCAGGATCCAGTAGCGCGGCCTCAACTCGTTGATCACCGTCGCGTGGTTACCATGGTTGAATACTTCATGGTAGTACGCGATGAGCAGTCTGGTGATGTGGTGCTTGCTGTCTAACACCACGGGTTTCTTATCTTGCCGAGTGTGTCTTGCCGCGTCGATTCTTCCTCGGAGTCGTAGTAGTCCATCTTCCATGACGACATCCAATTTCTTAAGCTTGCTATTCTTCTCGAATGGCTTCATCTTCTTGACGCAGCGTACTTCATCTTGGAAGCTCTCTTCTTGGCTTTGGTCGGGTTTGAGGGGAATGAATCTTCTTTCTTGGGTGTTCTTGTTCACGGGCTTCATTGCTACCTTGGCTTTCTTCTTATTTCTTTTCCAGGTAGGATCTTGACGCTCAGACTTGCGGGACACGTTCACTGCGTGTTTCTTCTTTCGGCACAGGTCGACGAACTGTAGTACCCTCGCGGTCGCTCTTACTAGTCGAGTCCAACTTGAGAACTTGACTGGGTTCGGAGTTGGATGCTGATCAACGGGCTTCGTTGCCCCCACAGTTGACCTCTCCTTCTCTTCTCCCGTGGGCTCCGCCTTGAAAGTACGTGGTTTCGGCCAATCTTCCTCCTCTTGTGCCAGGAATGAAGGTCCGTTGAACCATCTGTGTTCGCTCCCGAAGTCCTTGGGCACGTCCCTCGTTGCGTCGTTACTATCGAGATTCTTTACCCGACTTTCATAATCCTGCTTCAGTGCCGGATCCCCATCCAGTTTCTTCTCGATGTTTCTTAACCGGTTTTCCGCTTGCTTGTAATTGTCCGGCATTTTCCCTTCCTTATTTCTCCATAGCAAGCCGGTCTCGAAGCGCCCATTGTCCAATCTCTTTGTCGTTTCTTCTAAAATTGCCAGAGCCCTTTCTTCTATGTCTGTGGTCGGTCGTCGTGGCTGGATCCCCAACGATTCCACGGTGAAATGTTCCTTGATGACCTTTTTCAAATCCTCTTCTATAGAAGACACGTGCGCGCAGGTTACGAAGTTCACAGGTCTTGATGCTGCTCCATCGGACCCGTGTAGCACCCACCCTAGGTAGGTCAATGATGCTACGGGTTGACCTCTTTTCCCCTTGCGTGTGGCTCTGGACACGATGAGCTCCCAATTGTCTTGTCCGATTAACAACTTGGGTGACTCTTCTTCATAATACAATTGTTTCGACATTGACTTGAGATGAGCACATTCTTCGATCCTTCTTATTTCCAATCTCTGAGGCGTCAGGTTGATATCATCTATAGTACGGGCCCCAGAGATGGTTCTCTTCTTGGTCTGGTGCATTCCCTTCAATCTGACGTTGACCTTCATTGAATCTTGCTTGGAGATGGTCTTCCCACCTACTGTCTCCAAGGTGAGTGCTTCCACGGGTCCTTTGAGGCCGATTTGTCTTGCTACCGCAGAGTCGAGAAGCGTGACAGTTGACCCCTCATCCAGTAACGCCAGGATCCGGGCAGCTCCCTTCGGTCCATATAACTCAACAGGAACCATCTTCAAATATGCCTTTGCTGTCCTTGCAGTGTTCACCGGGAGCATGACGTTGTTCGCAATTTCTTTCTTCTCTTCGGGCTTCGGGTGATCCCATCGTTCTTCATGAAGCACGAAGTGATGCCACCGCTTACATGTCTTGCACGGTGGACGCCGACATGTTTCCTTCCGATGTCGTCCTTGGAGACACTTGAAACATATCTTCGACTTGGTAGCGACGTCCCACCGTTCCTTCATTGGCAGCTGTAGAAATTTGCGACATTCGAAGAGGTGATGCTCGTACTGGCAATGTGGACAGGTCTTCTTTTCTTCCACTTGTTCGGACGTGGTGTTCGTGAATTGACGTCTGGGAGGCTGGCGCGGCTGCTGCGTAGTCTCCTGCGTCGCGTATGGTCCACACCGGTCCGCTTCCCTGTTGAGGAACTTCATTAAATGCACCAGGTCTGGATCTTGATCTTCTGCGTCGGCGGCGAAGTCGTACCACCGATACTGCAATACCGCCGGCATCTTGCTCACGATAATCCTTACCATTTCCGGTGAGTGTAGATACTGCGGTCTTCTTAGCCCCCGTATTGTCGCGACGGTGTTGTTCACTCGACTGGCGAACACGCAGATGTCGCGCGCATTTTCGTTGATCCTAGGAAGATTCTTTACCTTTTCCAGTTCCATCAGGATCAGGGCTTCTGGTCTTCCAAACCTTCGACGAAGAGCTTCTATTACTTCTTCAGGAGGGCATTCTGAATATAATAGGCTCTTGATAGCCTCCCTTGCCGTGCCCTTAATTGACCGCCGCAGCCGCGCCATATTCTGTGCATCCGTAAACAGCGGTGCGGTGTCCTCATATACCGTCCTGAAGGCGATCCATTCTTCGCTTCTTCCATCGAAGTCGGGTAATTCATGTACGTAGTTAGGTTGCGATGCATTCCTCGGAGCAACACTAATGGCCTTCATGATGGCCTCAGCCAATTCCTTGGTCCCGTTGCTTGAAGGTTCCGCTTGGTCTTCAGGCTTGACGATAGTGACTGGAGGTTGACTGGTGCACCCCTCCCCGGACGCCCCCAGTCGGTGCCCCTCCCCGGACACCTCCCCCTGATGCCCCTCCCCGGACATCCTCTCCACCGTCGACTGCACCCACGTGTGGATGTTCGCGTTATGCGACCAGTCTTCATCCTCGACCTCGGACTCTTCATTCTCCACCTGGACCAGCTCCCACTGCGCCTTGGCGAGTTCTGCAGCTGCTTTTGCTTCTTCCAGCTGTCGGCGCGCCAATTCCAGCTTGGCTTCCATCTCCCGACGTTTCGTCGACTTCACCGACCGCGTTTTCCGGGTTCCAGCTGTTGCAGCAGTTGGAGCAGCTGGAACACCTGGAGCAGCTGGAACAGTCGCCAAGGTGCCTGAAGTGACTCTAGACTCATATGTTGTAAGCGTACCCTCAGTTTCGGTGCCCGATGTCCCCGAAGAGTCAGTTGTCCCCTGCGCGCTGTCCGTGGCGCGGGGCGCAGTCGACTGGTTCGGCGGCGAGGTTCCCCTCTGGCTCCGTGTGATTGGCATGGCGGCGTCAGTAACCCGACGATGTGACGACTAGCACGATAATCCGGCTCGAAGGACCAGCTGTTGTCGCGGGGCGCTGTGTGTTCGGCGGTGTGGTGGTATGCCACGCCGCCACCTAACCTGCGACCGTATAGGGGTGCGGGCGTGATGTTGTACGGACGGCCTTCTTCCGTCCGGCGCCGGAAGCCCGCTCGTGGTGATAGTCGTCGCGTCGGGGAGTTGCGCCTATCCCGTGCCGTAGAGAGGGTAGGTGCGGGGAAGGGGTGACGTGCAATAGAAACAATAATTGACGTGCAATAGAAACAAGAGTGTAGGCCAGCCAAAGCCTCTTCCCTATCCCGACCTAACCCCTACTTCCTCTTCTTGCGCAGGAACGCTTCCGTCTTCAGATTTTCCTTCTTCTTCCCCAGGAGTCTTCTTCTTCTCCAGGAGTCTTCTTCTTCTTCAGGAGTCTTCTTCTTCTTCGGGAGTCTTCTTCTTCTTCAGGAGTCTTCTTCGTATTCTTCTCTGCTGAGACCATGCTTAGGCCGGAAAACTGGTTTTCTGAGCTACCCCAGAGCAATACCGTAAAGAGAGCCGTGCTTTTTTAGGCCCATTTTCGTGTCATTTTCACTTTGGCTGACCTAGTTTTCACCCTTTCTTTATTGATTTCCCAAAATTTACATATATGTGTTATACATTGTTGGAATCCTTATAATTAGCCCTATCTAGCTACATAAGTTACATTACCATACCTAATTTAGTTACAAAGTTATTCGTGAAAATATTCCAAAAATGTACATCTTACGTAATTTTACATGTCAATATTCCTAATTATCTCAAAATTATCATAATTGATTCTTACAATTCTTACATCAATATGAAGCTAGAAACATATTCTAGGAGATAACATAAACATTAGAAATATAAAACAAGTATAAATCTCAAAATCTTAACCTACAATACCATTTTCATAAAAATACGTAAAACCTCTAGTAAAATGTCAACTGCGACAAACTGTGTACAAATGCGACCGATAGCGCCATCTACCGTGTCTTATCCTAAACTTAAAATTTACGTAATTTATTTTTCTCATTTAACTTATATAAACATATTTAGTCAGACTTATAAAACATGCTTAATTACAATTCTTAATTAAATATCATTCATTAGTCGCCGACAGTCCGTATATGAACATGTTAAAAATTGATTAGAATTATTTTCATACTGAAACTCTTATCTCTTTCTTATCATATATGTCAGACTTTCGTAATTGAATTCAAATAATAGTATAATAAGATAAATATAATATTCTTAGTACGATTACTTGAATGTTAAATTATCTTAGTTCAAACACTGTAGGAACTGTTGGCTACCTAAAATATAACTGACAATCAGAACAAGGGTATTAAAATATATAACAATTTTATTCATATTAAAATAAATTTTATTTAACATCTGCTTATAATTACGTGCAAAAAAATATAATTATTTGTATTTTTAATAAAGTTAATTAAACACATCAATTGCCATACCACAATTACAATTACAGGTACCAATAAAACTTTGTCTTACCAATCAAATTGGCAATAAGTGTTCACGTTTTCATTAATTGAACTTAAATTACAAAAAGTGGTTTTAATAAAGTAGGCGTATTATGAAGACAATAAAGCTTATCTTCTAATTAAAACATTTTAATGAAAAGTAATTTTGGTGATGTGACCGTTTTCGGCGACACTCGATCTTGGAGGGCATGTGCGAGTCGATTAAGCAGGAGGGTTCCGTACCACCGTGTTTTTTTTTAATTTTTAATATTTGTTAAAAAAAGTATCTAGAAAAATATGTATTGCGAATATTTAACATGTCTATCCTTCATAACGGTTCAGAAGATAAACAGAAAATCTCCAAAAAATATCGCTTTCGTGTTCATCGCCAAGGACCTCTTATTTTTATGTTTTTATTTTTAGTTTTACTTTTGTTGCTTAAATCAAATACTAAAGACTGTTATAAAACAAATACTAACAATAAATAAGTATAGTAGAGTGTAGATTCTGTAAAAATGAAAACTTTGTAAATACAAACACACTCTGTAAGAATTTCAAATGTTCATCTATTACGGTTCAAGAGATATTACCCTGTGACATACGAACATACGGCCAGAATGGCTAACAGCGGAGAGCACGGTAGTATTAGGGTTCCGCTTCGGATACGGAACTCCAAAACGGTCACAGATCGGAATGAAAGTCCCAGTCTCTACGGAATAAAATGATCATAAAACTAATTAGCAATCTAAGGTTTTACGACACTATAAATAAATAAAATGGAACCCGATCCCGGAGTTCACATGAGTTTCGCCGACAGTTTTTGTTTCAAACGCGATGATGAAGACATTCTTACTAATTAAAACTTTAAGGTAGCTTAGAACGGTCATATAAATATGTATGAAAGAATAAGGGCGGATGTTACGCAAAATTTTCCGGCGAAAAAATTTTATGATACGAAAAACATGTAAAACGAGGCGCGTTTTGAATTAATTACTAAAGTTATTATGCAGCTGTATGGACGAAAAACGATTAGCTTTATAACAATCAGATATTAATGAAATCCCGAACAATTAACATGATGCCGCTGTAGGGAGTCCATCTAGAAGTGATGTGACGTGACCATACGTCCCGTTTTAAATGGGATTGTCCTGATGTTCCTAAGAATATAACAAAGAAAAGGTACTTAAAAATAAATTAAAATAGCGACGATCACACAGAAATATAGATATAAATAGGAGAACCAATTTTTTTATCAACAAATTGCAGTAATATCAATTTTAGAGACTATTTAGTATTTACGATTTATTTGTGGTTCTAATATAAGAGCGACAACCCGCGCCGGCAACTGTTGCCTACATACGGTGGCAGTCGCTAACGACAGTCGGCGACATTATGGGGCAGTCGCCCGCGGTAATTCAACTATCATCCCAAACAGCTCAACCACACATTTTATCTAAAATTAGCCATAAAAATATCCCGTTTTCAAGTAAGATAATATTGCCACTATATGTATAAATAACACGTATTCCTCAATCACAAATCGGCCGGATTATGAGATAAAAACTGATTTACTATGCAGGGACCCCGTGGGACCGGCCGCGGTCAGCGGGGTATATCCAGTGTAAATGTAAATCAAGTTTAAAAATATTGACAACAAGTATTGACAAGTAATTATATGTGACGATAAATGGATAAATGATAGTGCCGATTAACAATATTGTGAGAGGATTTAACTAAGCGTCAATCCTTGTTTACCACGCTGTTCCAGGTTCAATCCTGGGTCAGACAAGCAAAATAAATTAAGCAAAAAAATCATTTAAATATGATGAGATTGATGAATTTTGACTTGTATTCTAATTAAAATACAACACTTAACAATATTACTTACTATATTTTAAAATAAGCGAAAACTTGGTCGATAGAAATAGTGATTGAATTATTACAACTCTCTGTACACAAGACGGTATACCCCCTAACAGAAATTCCAAATTCATCAGTTATACATATTATACACCTGGCCGAGGATCGAACCCCATACTCCCAGTGTGATTACTTCACGCGAGTCATCAAATCATGAGCTTATCGTATCGCTTAGCAAAGATGCTTACCATTATCCGAGTATTAAAGTTCTCTCTTAATAATGAAGTCTTATTCACAAACCAGATATGCAACATTGCGATTCCAGTTCCAAAATAATCACCAATAAGGGTGTTAGCACACTAGCGTCAGTTTATATCAACGACAGTCGCCGATTTTCGCCGATCGTCATCATCGGCACTTCAAGACATAAGTGGCAGATGACGACAGTCGCTACGATTGTTGACCATCGCTCACGACACATGGCGTCGTCTACGATAGTTGCCTTCGATCGACAGACGGCAGAATAGTCGATCATAATCGACAACACTGGCGACTGTCGAATAGCCATGTAGTCGCTTACGACAGGCGACAGTCAGCGACAAGACTTATCGCTCGTGCAATCGCTTCCTAAGAATTTAAATAAGGTGCCAATTAGAAGGGTCGGGAATGTAGGGGCATTCTTATGTTCTCCTTAATAATTTCGTCTTAGCCACATTAAATCTGTGACGTTTATTACTTAATAAGAATGCCTCGTATCGGCATTATGCAAGTACTTTCCTTCGTGCGACATTTAAAAATAAACAAATGGACACTTAGCCGTTTAACGTTTTTATCCTTCTTAATAGGGCTTAAGAAGTTTTTTTTTTTAAGACGACCACATTACAATCATTTCTAACTGGTTTCAGTTGGTATAAGTAGGTAGGTATAATAAATGCTGCTGTTTATTTTCCCTTTGGTTTTATATTACGAGTATTATATAATGTAATCCTAATGTTAATGACCATTGCGGCCTATGAACATACGAGATATGGATTAGAGTACTGACAATTATACAACTAAGTAACTATTTTAATAGTTACCGTACGGTCTTGGCAGTTTCTTTTTATATACATCAAACAGATATAAATAGGGAAGCACGAGCTGATCTTAAACATAAATGAAACAATTGTATCAACATTAAACATCATTGTAGTTGTATTTATGAATATAGTGTACTCTGACGTCAGTTCTCATGCATTTTTTAAGATTAATATTTTGTAGACACACACACTGAAACACAAAGACCACTCCCTAAAATTTAATAAATAAATAAGATTTAATTTAATGTCCGAAAGTAGAGCTTTCAATCCAAAGTCCAAAAAAAGATCGAAAATAATTACTTATCATTATTATATTCAAATAAACAACCAATGTTTCCAGTTAACCTTTGAAAGCACGTGTTAAAATTAATAACTCCGCGACTATTCTTGATATACTCATACGCTTGCACAAAGGCTGTGTGTGGCGACAAAAAGCAACTTTTGAAACATGAAACAATAAATCAAAGCACAAAAAATACGTGTTACCGCGGTCCGTTGTTTACACATACCGACTTTGTCGTAAGCCCTAAAAAGTGAGTCTTACTCGAAACTTTTAAGGGGAAGTTGATTATCGACGTAAGGAATACAAAATAGTAATTGTTATAGAAACAAAATGCCTGGCTGCTTAATAATAATTAAGTGAAAATATAGGCTAGATTTCACACACAGTTGAGAAGAAATCAAAACATTTCACAACATTTTTTTTTATAATATAATTTTTTTATAACCTGATGGTAAGTGGCGGTAAGCGCCCATGGACATCTGTAATCAATCCCAGATAGGATTAGATATTCCTACCTGAGATCGGTCACAGATGCGCCGCTACCACCGGGGACTAAGCTGGAACGCCTCGTTAAAGTATGTCTCCCTTACCACACCCTTCAAAACGGAACACAACAGCGCCTAACACTGCTGTTATTATGCAGAAATAGGTGTCGCAGTGGTGCCGCCGGAGTCGAACCACAAAGGGTTCTACCACCTTCAAAAAATAAAGACACATACAAACAAACATACATACATACGCTCGAAAAACATTACTGTTGTAAAAACATTACCGCAATTGGATAAAAAAAGGAAATTACTTTTCATAGAATAGATATCGTTTTTGTTTTTAAATTGTTTCTGTTTATATTTTACAACTGTAGATTATGGGTTTTCAAATAAAACTCCAACTTGAATCTTCAGTTCTTTTCTTCTTGTTTTTATTCCGAGGCGTACACACTTTTCCATACAAAAAGGCGAGCTTAAGTACTTATTTTGGGTACCGCAACAGGCGCAGGCTCAGTCAGCAACCGCGTCCTATTGCCGTCCCTTTCTAACATAGCCTGTCTTACTCTTACAATTCTATGCTTACACTCTATTGCTATCCTACTCTTACATATCTATTCTTATTACGTAGGACTTATATCTATTGCAATAAAATGTCTTATTTACATAGTCTTAATTACATACACAAGTTACATTAATCAACATTTACATTTAAATTCTTAGGCCGTTGTCGTCCGTAATATTCTCCCCCCGGCGTAGATTCTTCGAAGCCTCCTCCATCTGAAGGACGGCAAGCTTCGTCGCTGGCCTCTGGAACACACCTCCCTTTGTGCGGACGTCTGCAGACCGGACGATGCCATCAGGTCCCGGGTTAACTCGCTCGACGACTCCTCTCGGCCAGGTATTGCGGGGTAAGGCGTAGTCGACCACAATTACGAGATCGCCTTCCCGCAGTTGTGACGCCTGTGCGTTGGACGGCCCCCGCGGAATGAGCGTAGGCAGGTACTCTCGCAGCCATCGCTGCCAGAACTGGTCCGCCAGTGCCTGCGCCCTTCTCCACGTGCTGCGGTCCGCCTCGGTGCATCGCCCCGTCCGCGGTAGCCCCGTCGATGAGCCGATGAGGAAGTGATTCGGCGTTAGTGCTTCCTCGTCCTCGGGGTCCACGGAGACGTGCGTGAGCGGTCGCGCGTTCACGCTGTACTCGGCCTCGGTGATTAACGTCTGCAGTACCTCTTCCTTTGGCGACTTTTCTTTGAGCGTGGTGCTTAGTGCGGTTTTTACTGAACGCACTAAGCGCTCCCAGGCTCCTCCCATGTGTGGCGCCCCCGGCGGTATGAAACGCCAGTCGGTGTTGTACTGCAGACCGTAGTCCCGTAGTGCTGCGATCCATGCTCCGTATGTATTTCTCAGTTCGACGTCGGCCCCTCTAAAGTTAGTGGCGTTGTCGGAGTATATGACGCGCGGCCAACCCCTTCTGGCGGCCATCCTTCGCAGCGCCATAACAGCTGAGTCCGTAGAGAGCGACTGGACGATCTCTAAATGAATGGCCCTTGTGGTGAGACAGGTAAATAGTGCACACCACCTCTTTTCGTGTCTTCGTCCGATAGTCACCGTTAGGGGCCCGAAATAGTCCACGCCACAATAGGTGAAGGCGCGGTGCCCCGAGTCCAACCTCACTTTAGGTAGGTCTCCTTTCGGTGGTGTCGTCGGAGTCGCCTTGTACACGCGACAGTATTGACACGCTCGTGCTACTTTCTTGACTGTAGGCCTCAAGCGCAGTATGATGAATCGTTGACGGAGCTCGTTGACGACTCGTTCGTTATTCGCGTGTCCCGCCCGGCGATGATAATGCTCGACAAGCAGGTGAGTAAAGGGATGCTGCCCGTCGAGTATTACCGGCTCATTAGAGTGCGTTGTAGAATAGAGCGCACCTATACGGCCTCTTGCGGTTATTAGCCCGTCGTTCAATACTGCGTCGAGCCTTTTAAATTTGCTGTGTCGTTGTAGCGGCTGGTTGTGACTTAACCGCGCTAAGTCTTCGCTGAAGGAGTCCCGCTGCGCGCGTTGAAACCACCGTCGTTCGGCCGCTTCTAAGTGTGACACTTCTAAGTGTAGAGTCTTGTCTCTAGATCGAAGCTTCTCGACGAATAGCTGAGTAAGCGCCGTCGCCCTTATAAGCTTCAGGTAACTGGAGAACCTTCTAATGTCGGGTAATGAGTCGTTGCGGTCCGAGTCCTCTTCTGAGACGGTGTAACACGTCTCCCCGGTCTCTTCACCTTCCCCGTTCTCCGTAGGCCAGTGCTCTTCTGTGGCTCGTAGGAATTGCGGTCCCGTGAACCACCGGTCCCGGCTGTCGATCCCGTCGGTTTGAAGCCTGGTCGCATCGTCGGCTACGTTGAGTGTTGTAGGCACCCATCGCCAATCCTCTGTATGTGTGAGCTCGGCGATCTCAGCTAGGCGATGTGAGACGAACGGCGTGTATTTTTTCGTCTCGTTTCTTATCCACTGAAGGACGGTGCGGGAGTCACTCCAGTATATGACTCGTTTGGGTTTCCAACAGCTGTGCTCCCTGACTATAGTGTTAGCCATTCGTGCCCCGATTAACGCAGCTTGGAGCTCCAGTCTCGGAATGGTTAGTAACTTCAGTGGAGCCACCTTCGCCTTGGCCATTACTTGTATTGTTTCTATGTGATCGCCGTGTGCGATCCTCCAGTAGGCCACCGTAGCGTAGGCTTGCTCGCTTGCGTCGACAAACACGTGTAACTCGATGTGAGTTTCCGGCGTTACGTTGTAGCTATAGCACCGCGGTATTGCTAGTGCTGAGACATCTGGGAGTCGCCTTATCCACTCGTCGAATAGGTTAGCGTCTTCAGATGGCAATTCCTGGTCCCAATCAACCTTCTTGAGCCACAAGCGTTGTAATATCATCTTGCCGACGATCGTATATTGACTGATAAGCCCCAGTGGGTCGTACACCGACATAACCGCGCTTAGGGTTTCGCGTTTAGTCGGTGCTCTCAACCGCAGTCTGACCTCATCGGGAACCCTCTTTGTTGCGGACGGCGAATAAAATAGTCTTAAGTTGTGATTGTAAATTGTTTTTTAAATGCATAAATTGTTATTTAGTTAAGGTTTATGTTATATTACGTTTTGTTATGTATTAGAAATAAGTTTTATGTAAATAAATAAAGGAAAAATATAAAAACCCCTAGGATAGAAAGAGAGGGACATGTATGAGCGAGATAGCGTGTTAGAAAGAGAGGGCTATAGGAAGTGAGCGAGACGGGAATAAGAGCGACTGCTGCGTTAGCCCCCCGTCGGTTGTAACACTCACTTTGCCACTTAAGGTGGCTAGAAATAGGGTCCGGCACTCTGCGTTTGAGGCGACTCTGCGTTTGAACGCCAGACCGAGCAGCCCCGCCTGCTCGCGCTCTAGTGTTTCCTAACCCAGAATTTTCTCTGGCCTTTCGGCCGGTTCTCGCCTACTCGATATTATCGATAGCGGTCCGTGCTTTGTTTATTGCCAATTTATTGGGAATAAACAAAACTCACGTCCCGACGCGTTTGAGTTGGTGGATACCTAACGGTGCCAACGAAGCCAGCTAGCGTTGACCCGGTGCGCTTCTCAGACCTCTCGGCCTGAGAGAAACCGGCAGACCCGATCCCACTGCACTTGGGCTATCCCAAGGGTGACGGTAGCAGTTACTTTCCCTTAGGGGTAATTGCATTTCCCTCCCCCTCCCCGTTAGCTCCCTGCCTCGGCAGGGAGGCATCCCAGGTTACCATGGCCTACATGGTAACAGATAGGTTTTTCGAGGCTCTGTCCTCCCTCTTGAGCAAGGAGCTCAATCGCCCATTTGACTCAGTCAAACTCCGCTCCCTTTGCGAGCCCTTGAAATCCGTAACGGATCCCCTGTCCGTTACTGATTCACCCGCATCCCCTGATGCCACCCCGAGACACGAGATGGACTTCGATGCCATCTCGCTCAAACGCCCCGCCTCCTCCGACGAATCGTCGGAGCACACCCTCATCACCGCCCCCTCCTCCGACGACGACCAGGGTTTCACCCCTGTCAAGTCGAGGAAGACCAAGAAACGACCGGTGAAACGCGTCGCTAAGGCGACAAGTGAAACCTCTTCCGAGGCCTCTTTCGAAGCCACCCCAGCCCCAGCGGCCCCCGCTCTGGCCCCCGTGCCAAAAGCCTCCACTCTGGCCCCCGTGCCAAAAACCTCCACCGAGCCCCAGAGCTCAACCCCCGCGGCTAAGCCCGCCAAGCCAGCCACGCGCTGCGAACCGGCACTTGCCAAGTGCAAACCGCCCCCACACATTTTCTTCAGAGATAAGTCGAAATGGTCCGACTTCTCTAAAACCCTAGTGGAAAAACAGATCCACTACACCAAGGCACGTAACCTTCGCGACTCTATTCGCGTTTCATGCCCCACCACCGAGGACTTCAGGAGCCTCATTAGGCTCCTAACTCACCTTCAACTCCCGTACCACACGTACGCTTTAGAAGAGGACCGCAAAATCAAAGCGGTCCTTAGGGGTCTCCCCTACGAGCTTCCCACCGACGAAATCCAAACGGATCTAGTCAACCAAGGGTTCCCCGTGGAAGGTGTACACAAGTTGTACAACCGCAACGGGGTCAAATACCCTCTAGCCCTGGCCATTCTAGCCAAGACCCCGTCCTCCAAGGACATTTTCAAGGAGAAGGAGCTCACAATCTGTGGCCTTTCTGAGATCAAGGTGGAACCACCTAACAAGCGTGGCTACCCTGCCCAGTGCCACCGTTGCCAGCTTTACGGCCATGCAGCGGCGAACTGCACTGCCCCCCCAAGGTGCGTCAAGTGCCTAGAACCCCACGCCACACGTGAGTGCAAGAGAACTCGTGAAGACGAGTCCCCTCCTGCCTGCGTGCTATGCACCACTTCAGGGCACCCGGCTAACTACCGTGGCTGCCCTAAAGCCCCCCGTCCCGCTCAAAAGAAGGTTGCTAAAAAGCAGCCCTCGAAAGCAGGCCCACCTCCGGTCAATTCGACCAATTTCCCGCGGCTAGGGGCCTCCAAAACCCCAACCGCTCCCATGAGTTGGAGGAAAGTCGCACCCGCGACCGCCCCACCAACCCCGGCCCCTAAGGCCACTCCCACTCCCCGTCCCACCCAAGACGCATCGGTAAGGGAACATATCATGTTCCTTAAGGACTGCGTTAAGGGCGTGAACCTCGACGAGATCATACTCGTCTCGCAAAAGATGCGTAACGCCAGCCAGGCGGAGCGCATCGCAATCTACTCTGAACACTTAGCGTTGTTCAAGTCCATTCAATGAGTAACGTTCATACTCAACCCCTTCATCCCGGTCGTCAAAAACCTAAAGGCGTCTCGCTTATCTCCTTCAATGCACGAGGTCTTAAGCCTTGCATTCCCGAACTCAAAGAGTTCGTCCGCAACAGGGATATCGACCTGTTGCTTGTTCAGGAAACTTTCCTCAAGCCCTCCCTTAAAGGCGTAAGTCTCCCCTCTTACGCGCTTGTACGTAATGACAGAGCCGACGACCGTCGTGGCGGAGGCACTGCCATCTACTACAAGAGATCCTTCCATTGCACCCCTCTGGAAACACCCAAGCTCACCAATATGGAAGCCACCATATGCAAATTAGGCATGACAGGACACCCGTCCCTGATCATAGCCTCAATTTACCTCCCCGCCAATAAAGCCCCTCTCCAAAGCGACTTGGAGGCCCTCCTCTCGCTCGGAGACTCTGTCGTACTATTTGGAGATTTCAACTGCAAACATACCGTTTGGAACAGTCGGCTGACTAACACCAACGGTAAGAAACTCTTAACCATTTCCCGCGCACTGGACTTTGATATCTTCTCTCCTACAGCGCCAACCCACTACCCCGATCGGGAAGACCAAGAACCCGACGTGCTGGATTTCGCCCTCCTTAAAGGCGTCGCGCTCAATACAAGAGCGATCGAAACACTGGACGATCTGGGCTCAGACCATCGTCCAGTCTCTCTACAGTTAGGTCCCTATGATCCAACTCCCCATACCTCCTCGAAAACCTTCACTAATTGGGAAGGGTACGAGAAATCTCTCACCTCGGCCATAGAGGCCCCCGATTCACCGTATACTATTCCCCCAGACTACCTTGTTAGCTCGGAGAAAATAGACAGTACGGTGAACTCATTCACCCAGCTAGTTCAGACTTCGCTTCATGACAACGCGAAGGTGGTAGAGGTCCCGAACCGCAAACTACCTCGCGAGGTCAGGAAGCTAATCCAAACCAAAAACGCAGCCCTCAGATGGGCCGCCAAGTATCCCACCCCTGTCCTTAGGAGGCGCGCTAACGCCCTCCAAAGGAAAGTCAGATCCCGGCTAGCCGAACTGAGGGACTCCAACTGGAACTCTCTCATGGAGGATATCCAACCTTCTCATAAGGCATTCTACAAAATCGCTAGACGATTTCGTACCGAAGCCTTCTCAAGCACTCCCCCTCTCACGCGTCCCGACGGCAGCATAGCCTTCGAAGACGCTGAAAAGGCCGAGTGCTTCGCAGACAGCATCGCTGCGCAGTGCTCCCCCAGCACTCAACCGTGCGACCCTATCCACATTCACAAGGTGGAGGAGGAGGTCCTTAAAAAGATCTCCCTCCCTGTCACCTCTGCTCCCATTAAAATCACTACAGACGAGGTCCGGACCGTCATCCGCGGTTTGAAACCTCGTAAAGCCCCAGGTCCGGATGGTATCTCCAACCTGGCGCTCAAACACTTCCCCGAGCAGGCACTGACCCTTCTGGTCATTATCTTCAATGCCTGCCTCGATCTCAGCTTCTTTCCAACAGCCTGGAAGACAGCAACAGTTATCGGTATTCCCAAGCCTGGGAAACCGAAACATATTCCCTCCAACCACCGCCCCATTAGCCTCCTCAATGCAATAGGCAAGGTTTTCGAACGGGTGATCCTCGTTCACATAAGAGGGCACCTCTTCCCAATAGATGCTCCCCCACTCATCATTCCTCACCAATTTGGCTTTCGCCTCCAGCACTCGTGCCCCCAACAAGTCCACCGCATTGTCGAGTACATCACAAGCGGGTTTTATCCAAGACGTAACAAGACACTAGCAGTCTTCTTCGACGTCGCCAAGGCTTTTGACAAAGTCTGGCATGGAGGACTGGTATACAAGCTATACCATTCTGGTCTCCCTGATCGCATAGTCCGCATCGTGGCTTCCTACCTTCAGGACAGAACCTTCCGCTACAGGCACGAAGGTATCCTCTCTCCCCCACGCCCCGTAACAGCCGGAGTCCCTCAAGGCTCAGTGCTCGCTCCTACATTATTCATATCGTACTCCAACGATATTCCTATCCCCAAAAATGGGGTGCAGCTCTCACTCTTCGCCGATGACACCGCCCTTTACATCCAAGGGCAAAAGGAGTCATCTGTCCTCGCCAAACTCCAACGCTCGGTCAACGAGTTAGGAGATTGGTTTAGGAAATGGCGCATCGAAGTCAATGCGGAGAAAAGCTCCGCAATGCGCTTCGACCACAAACGCAGGCGCTTAAACAACCCGCCCTCCGTCAAATTACTTGGGGCCCCCATTCCATGGAGGCCCACAGTAAAATACCTAGGAGTTATCCTTGACCCGGGCCTCACCTTTAGACCCCACGTCTCTAAGGTCACCCACACCGCCCGCTCTTACATGAGCCGCCTCAACGCCATGATTGGCAGACACAGCAGCTGTCAGCCAGGAATAAGCGAACGCTGTATAAGGTTTGCATTCGACCGGTGTTAACATACGCCTCTCCAGTCTTCGCTCACGCGAATCCCACCATCCTAGACAAACTCCAGGTCATACAAAATCTCTTTTGTCGTCGGGCACTTAATGCCCCCTGGTATGTCAGAAACGCTGACCTCCACCGCGACCTGGAGCTCGCTCCAATACAACAAGTCCTCAGACAATTCTCTGAAGCGTTCTTCGACCGCTCAGAAAACCATTCCAACCCCTTAATCAAGGGTGCAGCGGACTATGCTGCCCCTCTTCCTACCCGTTACAACTGCCGTCGGCCAAGAAATATCTTGACCGACGCTCCTAACAAACTCTCCACCGATGTGGAGAATCTTCTGGCCGCCCACAGGGGCGTACAACTCTCCATAGAGAATCGTCTTCCCGACGATTCTAATCTTATTCATGATACGTTGACACCTTCAGTGTCATCTATCCAGCGGTAGCTCTCTAGGGAGCGCCGCTAGCGCCTCTCGCTCCGCAAACGAGAGGTCGCTATCCGATGTCGGCTGTACGGTCCCCTTGGACGAATGCCTTAAAGGAGTTTTTAGTGGGATGGTCCTCCCTTCAGGAGGACCTTTCAGTCAGCCCTACACGACGCAGGCACCGGCCGTCGCGGCCTGTAAGTGCTTGGACGCATTTTTGCTCCTCCCTCTCCGTAGAGGGTCAGCCCTTTTTCCACCTACATCTGGGCGCCAAAAAAAAAAAAAAAAAAAAAAAAGGGTCCGGCACGCTCCGGAAAATAGAAGAATATTGTAAATGGTCAAGAAAAGAAAATACAGGAAGAAAAATTCAATTGGAGTTTTTATTGCAAACCCGTACTCAACATTGGTCCTTCGATCGGCGGATACAGAAAAAAGAAGCAACCAGCGCGTCTACAATGAACACACGAAGCAAGAAGACCCACTCCGAGTCCGGCATCGGCGAATCGGAGCACCCTCCGCCAGGTGGGCGGGGGCTGTTCCACCGTATATATGAAGAATCGCCGAGATCGCCATCGACCGCAGTCCTCACCGGGACGCCCGCCGGAACATCCGTCGGGAGGATCCCACCAGGAAGGGTCCTCG